>OX453077.1:12273679-12548724 GCA_949699795.1 Spicauda simplicius | reverse complement strand
ATCTGTATAGTTCTGTGCGAACTTTTCAGACGCACTGCAGAACCGGGGTGGTCCCACCATCATCATAAAAATATTGTTATGTAGGATGCACAGTGCTCCCATCGACTTCTTGGTGTAGTTGACCCGTAGACTCCCGGTGTAAAAGTTCTGACAGTAAGCTTTAAAAAGCGTTATAATATACAGTCTTATATAAAAGTATCCGGGCAACCACGCCCTTCCATTAAAACGAAAAAACTGCTTCACGCTAGAAACTAGTGTGGTGGTGGTACATACCCAGACCGGTTCACTACACTGGTTCTCTCGTCAACCCATTATTGTCCCAATGCTGGGCACGGGTCTTCTCTCAGAATGAGAGAGTTTTAGGCCATAGTCCACAGCGCTGGCCAAGTGCGAATTGGACACTGGTTCTACTACCTTTTAAATACACATCTCATATCACGGCGTATACAAGAATTAAAGCAAACTTCTCATATTCCACTCAATCACTCTCAATCAGACTCGTAAACAAAGACGGACACAAGCTTGTGTAATTAGGGATTGCAATCCGGCCTCATTTTCAATCCGGCCAGATCCGGCTGTTTTTTTCTTAATCCGGCCGGATCCGACCGGATCCAGCGGCATTAATCGAACGCTTAAAACAGTGTTAAAAAGGATCGATTTCTAACGGTAATTATTTTTGTAATTAGAAATCTTTGTCAAAATATACAATCGCCGGATCCGGGATAGATTAAATATAACCTATTGTAACGTTTACCCTATTGTAACTTTTTTAAGAGGTGCAAAGAAATAATAAATAAATAAAATAAAATAAAATGAATAAATAAATATATGTCCTTGGGAATAATTTAAAATTCATTCTTTCTTTCATATTAAGGTGGTAGAACCAGTTGTTCGACCGGGGAAGTACCACCGCCACACCTATTTCTAGCGTAAAACAGTCTGCGTTTCGATAGAAGGGTGTGGTTTCCAGCACACTTCTATATGAGGACCATCTTAGTCCTCGGGAGCAGCAACGCATCGGTGATTGACTTCAAATAGAACCCATGTTCTATATAAAGTTGTTTACAGATGTCCAAAGGCGGCAGTGACCACTCACAATCAAGTGGACTGTATGATCGTTTGCTACTTCAATTAGATGAAAATAATCTATTGATGTCAGCTACATGCTCGTTAGCTAGTTTTTTAAGTAAAAATATACCAAATGAGTAGCTAATTAATAAAAGCAAACAGGCATGCGAATAAACATTTATAAAAATCCAATGGTTAATCGGTAGCACAATGTACGTCGCGACTTGACTTCACAATTAATCGTAAAACAACCGACCTGTCTGAAAAATCCGGATGTCCCACGAAATTTAGAACGTGTGGTGACACGAGCTACATATGCCCTGGATGCGGGTCTCCCCACATAACTGGGGAAGGCCTTGGTCACTTACGTCTAGCGTGTTTAAGATGACACCTCCCATATCGTCATCATCAGCAGGTGTTAGTGGCATTAGAATTCTAGACATGAATTTTATACTCAGGTGTGACTTATAAATTGTATGGCATAGTTCCCATTATACTATTATGTCCATAACTGTCAATTAACTTTAAAGGACAGAAGTACCAAATTATTATGCAGTACATCTGATGATATGCGATAACTTCTGCCCATGGACTTTCGACAACACATTATTGTCCCACTCCTGGGCATGGATCTTATCTCATAATGAGAGAGTTATAGGCCAAAGCCAAGGCCAAGTGCTAATTGGTGGACTTCACACACCTCCGAGAACTTTTTTTTAAAGAACTCTCGGGTATGTAGGTTTCCTCACGACGTTTTCCTTCACCGAAAAGAAGAAAAAGAATAAGGTAATTTATTTCTAATACGCACATAATTTTAGAAAAATCAGTGGTTTGTGCCTGGGTTTGAACCTCGGACCTCACGATCGAGAGGGCAAATTCAACTAGGCTTAGGCTATCACTGCTCTACTTATAATCTTAGTAGGGATTCATTGAATATTAATGAAACCGACCCGTGTGGAGAATCTGGATGTCCCACGTAATTTAGAACGTGTGGTGAACGTGTGGTACACTCGTACGCATCCCTGGGTCTCCCCGTAACTGGGGGAAGGCCTTGATGATGACAACGGCTCTTCTATCGTCACCAACGTCATCAAAAGGTGTCAGTGTCATTAGAATTCTATACACGATTTCGACACACAGGTGTGCCTTATATTGTATTATTTTAGTTCGATCCTATCTTTGTGAATGTGAATTAATTTTAACCGTTTTCTATAGCGTAGGAGTAGCAAACGAGTTTGCACTCCCGCTGATGAGTGATAGCTTCTGCCCTGCAAGGAACCTTATACAAAAAAGGCTCTAACTGAAGTCAATAAAGGATGTGTTGCAATTTGTGAGGACTAAGAAGGTCCGCTCATAAGAAAGAGAACTGATCTACTCGAGGTGGTAGAACCAGTGTAGTTCGACCGGGGAAGTACCACCGCCACACCTATTTCCAGCGTAAAGCATTTCTGGCGTACCCGTCGAAGGGTGTGGTTGCCGGCAGACTTTCACATGAGGTGACCATCATAGTCCTCCAAACTAGCAACGCATCTGTGATTGACTTCAGATTGAATCTATGTCCTATATGAAGTTTATTACAGATGTCCATGGGCGACAGTGACCACTTACCATCATGTGGACTTCATGCTCGTTTACTATTTCAGTCAGAAAAAAAAATAAAAAAAAAAGCCGATGTCTACATCCTTCCCCGTAACGCAAGAACTGTTTTACGCTAGGAATAGACGTGACGATATACGTTCTAATACCTTTTTGGGGTAAGTAGCCTGTGCCTCCTATGGGCACCTAATAAAGATGCGTTGCTACCCCTGAGGACAATAATTATTTCTGCCTTACTCCAGGGTTTTAACCAGAAAATACACTACTGTTTTTTCAGAAATAGTGTAAAGGTGCACAGAGTCACTATCATCTACCCTATCCTACCTATCATCCTCAAATAATAGTCGTAAATAAACCATATATGGTATTAACAATATGTGTCTTTTAATACATTAATACATACCGTTATTACCGTGATAGACGAGACCGAAGTGGGAGATGCCGCGGGAATAACCTACTAATTAATATTTAAACCGAGATTTTATAGAAATACTAGTTGACCGGCGAAATTCGTTCCGTCTAATAATAATAATAATAATCTAAGAAATTACAGAATCACTACATAGTATAATTGTTTTATACTATGTAGTGATTCTGTAATTTCTTCTAAGTCTAGCTATTATTATGCAGAGTTAAAATAAGATTTACTTAA
Source organism: Spicauda simplicius (assembly GCA_949699795.1). NCBI lineage: Eukaryota > Metazoa > Arthropoda > Insecta > Lepidoptera > Hesperiidae > Spicauda > Spicauda simplicius. The sequence goes on along the minus strand of OX453077.1, from coordinate 12,545,408 downwards.
TAATTATTTACAATGGTAAAATAGTACATAAATATGCGCAAAATATGCAAATCTAATATTTAAATGTCTTTAAAAAAAACAATAAGTCTATTAAAACACATACAAAACAGTGGAAGAGACCCATGAATGTTGTCGGAATTTCCATTTTGAATGGTAATAAATAATAAAAAGTATCAGTATATTACTTGTATAAATAGAAGTTATGTACCTGGAGTTTCTATATACAACCAAATAGACATAATCAATCAAGTAATGTGCGGAATCCATTTATCATTTTAATTCAAATATAACACCTTATATGGAATACGTTACATAAATTACATAAGTTAACTCAAACCAGTATTCCCAAGGATATCAAAAGCCTACGTCAGAGAACCACAGTTGTGATACAGCCCGCGTAATGATGTATTTATTAGAAGATTTACCTCAACGATCACTATATAAAGTGCTGAATGGTTCCTACGACCACAGACTTAATAGAGCTTTGCTCGGAACAAGTCACGGAAGGTACAGCTATAAACATTATCAAAATGTTCGCGAAACTATGTATCTTCGTGTGTTTGGTTCTCTGCACCATCGAGGCCAGGGTCATCATGGTGCAAGATACTCCTCTGACGTCACAGGGGATTTCTCTGAAGATCTCGCTGAAGGAAACCCAGGATGCGTCTGGACATCCAGTGGCTTCTATTCGCTTGTACATGGACGATGAAAAGGTGGTGCCACCAGTAAGAGCAGGCGACCACAACTCAATCGAAGACGGTCCAAGTGAGTTCATCCCGAGTTTTGACGACCGCAACGGGTTCAATGGGAACGGAAAGTGCCCGCTGGGTACTGTGTGGAGAGGTGTGAAGTGCTGGCCAATCGCTGGTTAGTTTCGAAAATGAATAACAAAAGGACCGACCACAGCGCTTTGAAATTGGTTTTAACGAAGATTATTTTACTACGCAACTTCATCTGTCAGTGATCTATAAATTATGTATAATAAACAGAGGTGGTATATTGATTTTTCGAAATCATGTGTATTAGTAATCCAGTGAAATTTACCATAAAATTATCAAGAATTATAATTATTCTTGCTCGATGTTATGTAATGTTTTACCAATTATTAACTGAAATTTAATTAAATTTATTACTGCATTAATGGAATTCATATTAAATAATTGTAAATTTAATTATTCTGTTAATGGTTTATTAAGCTTTAATTCATTTTTTCTCTTTTTTAATTTCATAAAAAAATATGTATGTATACACTTAATAGTAATGATATTTTACACTTGCCATTATACTGTGATGTTATTGTAAATTCTGTATTAGTGTACTCATTGTATAACTTTGATGTTTTCTTTGTTATTTTTTCTGCATTTCTATAAACTTTATTCAAATTAAAAATATTAATATCTTTTTTGTTTTCGAGAAATGTAATATTTATTAAATTGTAAGTTGTTACCTGTGATCTAGAAAAAATATGAAATATGTAGTTAATGAAAAATAAATGTTGGTAAATAATTATTCATTTGTATTATTGAAATTTTCTTTAACAAACTGATTAACTTACACTGATTTACATGATACTCATGAAATTTATTTTAATCGAATTACCTGAATCATTCATTTAAATCTACTCTAATGATTGTCACTACATAGTATAAAACAACATCGCTTCTCGCTGTCTGTCCCTATGTATGTTTTGATTTTTAAAACTACTTTTATAATAGATAGAGTGTTTCAAGTGGAAGGTTTTTATGTATAATACATGTATAATATAGTGGAGAAACACTTATAATACACTTTCGACTTTTAGTCGTAACGAAGTCTACCGGGTGAACTAGTAAATAATACACTACAGTAGAAAAGACTTTTTATATTATACTAGCTTAAACCTGCAACTTCGCTCGCGCTGAAGCCCAGATTTCCAATATTCTTTGACAATCATGTCTGCCATTTTTTTCTATATTTTTTTGAACAAAAAGTATTTTAATACCTCTAAGTGCATGTGTAAAAAGTTTCATGACAATCGTTTGAGTACACGTTTATAATATTAGTAGGAATGTAAGAAGTACATATTATGTTAATACGATGTCAAAGTTTGGCAGGATTACGAGAATTTTGCTTTGACTTCTACACGTCCCATATTATTCCCTACATGTCTCATAGTACGTAAGATCGCGAATTAAATATATTCTTCTTCTTCGTCAACCCATTACTGTCCCACTGCTGGGCACGGGTCTTCTCTCGGAATGAGAGAGTTTAGGCCATAGTCCACCGCGCTGGCCAAGTGCGAATTGGTGGACTTCACACACCTCCGAGGACTGTTTTTTTTTTTAAAGAACTCTCGGGTGTGTAGGTTTCCTCACGATGTTTTCCTTCACCGAAAAGCAGTGATAATGTATAATACGCACATAAATCAGTGGTGCGTGCCTGGGTTTGAACCTCGGACCTCCCGATCGAGAGGGCAAGTTTCAACCATTAGGCTATCACTGCAATATATTAGTAAGGATTTATTACATAGTGCCAAATCACTACATAGTATAAAACTAATTCGCTTCCCGCTGTCTGTCCCTATGTATGCTTAGATCTTTAAAAGTACGGTACGGATTTTAATGCAATTTTTTAAATGATAGAGTGATTCAAGAGGAAGATTTTTATATATAAAATACATGCATAATATAGTAGAAAAATTCTGAAAATTTTGCTTTTTGACTTTTAGGCGGAACAAAATTCGCTAGGTCAGCTAGTTAAATATAAGTGCCAATGTAGAGACTAAATATCCCTACAGAGCACAAAGAACAAAGTGTAAAAATATATAAAATATAGTTCGACCATGGCGTTGTCACTGTTGCACCTATTTCTAGCGTGAAGCAGTTCTTGTGTTACGCTGGAAGGGTGTCGTTACCAGCGCATCAAATGAAGCGAAAATCTTAGTCTTCGGGAGTAGCAACCCATTGCAAATGAGTTCAGATCCTGTCTTACATGAAAATGCTTACAGATAGGCGGCAGTGGACCGTGTATCCAGTAGATGCTTGTTCGGTATTTCATTATTAAAAAATGGCAATTTTCCATTGAGAAGTATTGATTGAAACTTTAAAAATTTTGAGGCACTTCATGCTAGATTTATGTTTAATTTTTGCAGGCTTACAGATGGTTATTTAAAATGTGATGTAAGATTTGATTTATTTTTTTCTTTTTCACATTTTAACATGATTAGGATGTTACTCTGCTATTTAAATGCATAGTAGGTATCGTACCTATTTTGTCCCTGTAGTTTCGGGAACAGAATAGGGTACGGTATCCACTGCTTGTTGTAAGAGGCGACTAAAAGGGCTTCCGGGGTTGCGGGTGGCTAGAGTGGGAGGTCGAACCATCCAGCCAAGCGACCCCGGGTAGGACGATGGCATGTGTGGTCGCATGCCGTCGTCAACACCAGGAGATACGATGACCTCAAATGCTCACTGGCGAAGAGCCCGAAAGGGGCATTGCGCTCAGAAGACTCTGGTTGTATTCCGTTGGAGATCCCGGAGTTCTCCTCGCAGCGCTGAGGACGGCCATGGCTTTTCGTGAGGTAAAAATCCATCATAACATGGCGTTGCTCCCGCGGCGTTGGGTACCTTTTGAAGGTTTTCCTCTCGATAGCAAAAAAGGTATTGTACCTACTTATATAAATTGCTTCAGAAATTTAGAATTATTCTACTTAAAATAAAAAAAGGAACTGTCCTTTTAAATTAACTGTTCTTAATTTAAATGAAGATGATATTGATTAGATTTTGTGTGAATCTTTTTAATCGTGGATATTTATGCATGAAATACGTGGTCGTAAATAAAAAGAACTTACGAGAAAAATATTACATACAAGTGGTAGGTTTTTACGTAGATTTTGTGGCAGAAAGACTACACATTTTTCAACCATGAACTAGTTCTTGTGTTTCAGAATTAGTCATTGATGCCAGATGATTTACATATTAGGCGACCATCTTGGTTCTCAGGAGTAGAGAAACCACTGATTGGCTTAAGAAAATATTAAATAATAATAATAGTATTTAAATAATAATAATATATCGTCAACCCATTATTGTTCAACTGTTTGCTACTTCAATTAGATACAAAAAACCTCCCCCTCGCAGGGATCTCCACCTTGTCGTGGTGAGGGGGCTCAGTAACCGTGGCTGGGGGCGCCGCGGTGAAGCCAAGAGAGATCCCAGGGAGGGGACGCTCCGAGCGGGCTTGGCTGAGGGCCCGCTCCGGACGCATCCGAGGGGGCTGTGGAGGTCGGTGTTTTCTGGCCTCTGCAGCCAGGAGGGGTCGCGGGTGGAGAGGTGTCTCGGTGTGTCGTTGCCGTGCACCCTATCTCCCGCGACCGAACGGGGGCGCACCGTCAGATGCGTTGGCGGTGGGGCCGCAGAGGAAGAGGAGATGCGGTGTGTCGTTGCCGTCCTCCCTATCCTCTGCGGCCGTTTGGTGGTTTGCGGCGGAACCAAAGAACGGATCCGTCGCTGGGTGTGGTTGGTCGATGCCTGTAGGGATGCCTTGCGGGTGTCGGCTTGCCATGCCCACGGCCCCTGGGTGGCGGTCTCGGGGTTGGACCGTCGCCCTGCGGATGGGGCCTTGGAGGTAAGGCGCGCCTTTGTGTTTTCTGGCGCGCCTTGCTGTTGGAGGGGAGCTTTATGCTCCACGCGAGGAGGGGCTGCGGGAGCGGCCAGGCACCGGCGGGTTCGCGGATGACTGCGAAACCTTACCCGTGTTCCCGCCGTACGGTGCGAGGAGAAAACACAGTGGGGGTTTAGCCTGTAAGAGTCCGGCATAACTCAGCTGCCGCCCCGGGTGGCTGGGTACCCATGAGGATTACCCACTTAAAAAAAAAAAAAGATACAAAAAACCTCTTTTTTGAGTCGGGGCTAAAATACAAAACAATGTTATAACGCTGAAAAATTCAAATAGTCCAAGAAGTTATTGCCTTATTAATGGGTTATTATAAGATGAATCATAAGTAGAGTCATTGTTTTATATTAATTTATTTGCGGTGCCCGGCGGTTTTACCTGTTTGTAAAATTTTGCATAATATCTATATTATTATATATGAACTTAAATATTTATTTTATTCTGTTTCTAGTATTTGTTGATAAAGCGGCAACAGAAATACAATATCTATGAAAATATCAACTAACTAGCTATTACGGTTTATGACATACAGCCTGAAAGACAAACAAACGGACATTGAAATTTTAGTAGAAGGGTTCCGTTTTTACCCTTTGGGTACGGAACTTTACCAAACAGACAGGCAGACAAAAAATAGGAAAAAACACGAATAGAAAGAGTGTGCTCATACCCCACAGTAGGATCTCCTATGTCGTGGGTACCATGGACACACACAAGACGAATACACAAACACTCAGACCCAGAACACGAATCTAAACTCATCATTCAGATACCTGTTTGTCCGGGAGTCGAATCCGGGACCCATTGCGCGTCATACCGGCATGGTATGGCCGAATAGTTTTATTCTTATGTGTATTTAGTAAACTGGAGCTAACTTTTATTACCATGTAAAAAAACATGATTTTAATTATATAAAAAAATGGATGTAAATAAGAAAAAAGACAAACCCGCTGAGTTTCTTGTCGGATCTTCTCAGTTTAGGTCGTATTCCGATCCGGTGGTAGTGTAAGAAAAAAAAATGTAACTGACAGTTTGTAAGTGCCTCCGTAGGCCTATACAAAATAAAGACATTTCATTTCATTTAAAATCTGGAAACAAACAGCCACAAACAGCCACATAAATATATATATTGACAAGTTCAATGCCTTGCGTATTATTTATACGTACTTTAGTCGGTAAGTACATTTTTCGCAAGCCTTTTGTTTTCACTTCAGTTATATTTGCAAAAAATGCATAATGCATGACAAAATTAATAAATAGTAGGAATCTAAATATTTTTAAAACGTCTGTCTGTAGATTTATAACTAAAAATACTGAATTTAAATCGAAATAAAATTGTCCACCATTTCGCACTTGGCCAGCGCGGTGGACTATGGCCTAAACTCTCTCATTCTGAGAGAAAACCTGTGCCCAGCAGGACAATAATGGGTTGACGACAGAGAGAAATAAAAATAAATAGCCCGAATGATGAGATAACATTTTATCATAATTTCATTAAATCAATTATAACTTTTGATATATGTAATCATTAATGAATAATTTGGTATCAGCAGTACCTTTTTTAACACTTACCAATAGTTCCGTTGTGTTAACGTGTTTCGAATAGCACTCCCTTTCGTCACGTGGATGTCATAGGACGCGACTAAAGGAAAACATCTGGGAGATGGACAATATTTACTTACTGTTTAATAGTGATGTGGCAACTATCTGCACATAAAATAAATAAAATAAAATCCATAGTTGGCTGAATGTTTAGTCTGTAAGATTTGTGTTGTTTTTTTTTCGAACTTAAGAGCTGTTGTTAATAAATAAATAAATATTGTTGTTAATAAATAAATATATATCAACACCCACTGAGGTTACAAACACGTTTGCTCGGCTTATTGGCAAAATCCCCATTAGCTTGATAGAAGAGGCTAACCTAATGTAGTCAATTAAAAGAAAAACAAAAGTATAAAAGCTTTAGTGTGTGTAATTTATTAAGGTAAGTGAAACTGCGGTGCTAAGCTTGTACATAAACACTTGTTTATCGTGTATTGATAATATTTAAAATATTTTTGATGTTTTGATAACGTTTTTATCACCCCACAATATAAACTTGAAGATGGCAAAATCCTATCTAGATCGGCTCTTTTCTACCAAATTTTTACTTATGATAATGTTAAGCGCTGTAATTGAAAGGGGAAATCTGAGGCATTTCAATTTAGTCCTAAGGGTAGTAGTATATGTAAACAACCTTAGCCACCTGTCGATGACCTAATGATCTTTACCATCAGACTGCGTCAACTTGGTTAGTTCCATAATATTATAATAAAAAAACATCCAAATCGGGTCACCCAGTACGGAGTAATCAGGTAACAAATATAAAAAAGGCGAAACTCCTCCTTTTTGATAGTCGGTTAAAAAACAGAATTATTCGTGTTTTCGGAGCAATCAAGATCTGTCGCGTTATAGAGTATAGAGGCGTTCCAGGTTAGTTTTCAGATGAAGCGATACATCAGTGATATAGTTGGTGTAATTGTTTCTTTGAAGAAATATGGCCATTTAACATTAAATGATTTTAATGTATACACTTATCATCTTTAATGTGGTTATGACTCTGATCCATATAAGGAGTCAAAACAATTACACGACATTAAGACAATGCTTATGTTACACGTCATATCGGAATTCGATACAGGATGCGTAATAGGGAACATTAGTTGAAAATTTTACCTCAACGCATAATATATAAGCCATAGCGTGTCTCATTCTCTCATAGACTCCAAAGACCCCTTCAAGCAAGGATCAAAGCCATATACATTCTCAAAATGTTGGCAAAACTTTTCTTCGTAACCCTGTGTGTGATGGTGATTGAATCCAGGATGATCATGGTGCAAGAAACTCCGATCACGTCCGAAGGCATTTCCTTGAAGATCTCGGTGAAAGAAGGCCACGACGCATCAGGAAGATCAATCGCATCCATAAAACTGTACATGGATGATGAGAAGAAATCAGCTCCGGATGTGCCAATTTCACCTTTTAGCGGCATGGGTGACATCATGCCTAATTTCGAAGACCGTTTCGGTATTAGGGGCAATGGAAAGTGTCCTCTAGGAACTGTGTGGAAAGGAGTGAAGTGCTGGCCAATATCCGGATAATTAAAAATAAACATACGGAAGATAATGAGAGATGAGTAATAATGAATACCGGGCAAGAAGGACAGCCATGCTTAGATAATTGGAACTTTGAAGGCAGTAAACAAAGAAAGATGTTTCCTCTCTTTCTGTTTTTGACATCCATAGTCCATACATTACATACATAAAATGTCATAGACTTCACCTTAAACTGCTTAATCAAGATGTAATCCAAATGTAAAATTTTATTTATTTTTATTTTAAATGCGTGAAAAAAAATGTCATTTAAATTTTTGTTTTTCTATTTGTAGTTCAGTAGTGTTAAAATTATGTTTAAGTACAAAAAGTGAACATAAACAATTCAGTAAAAGCAAAACTTAAAAATGTTAAGCTTGAATGAATATGTTCACATATTCGTGTATTTATTCATTTAGTTTAAAATGACAGAAATATTGTATTTTTATTACTTACCAACAAAAAATGTGTTTCGTTCTATAATTATTTCGATCGAAAAGCACGATAATGCTTTGCCAAATTAATTCTGGCAAAACCCTACTTTTAAGATTTACGACAAAAGTTTCAGCGCGTTTTTCCCTCTATCATGTTTTTTAACATACGAGTAAATATATGAAATTTTGTTTCATTCTAATGGTGTAGACGAATATTTTATATATTCCAAAAATGTATCTGTGATATATTTTCAAAATTGTGATTTATATTTTATTGCATATTGTTATTGTAAACAGCTTATATATGTCAATACATGGTTGTTACTATATATTTTACTTGTATTATTTAAAAAAGCCTGCTAGGTGTTCGCATTTAACTGGGATTTTGAGTAATAAAAATAAGTAAAATACTTTATATATACATACGTATGTCATTGATTCTCTCAGTTTTGAGTGTCGACAGACGAAAATGCAATAATACTCACTAGTTGACCCAGCGAACCTCGTTTCGCCTAAAGTCAAAAATCAAAAATTATTGGTGTTCCCCAACTATATTATGCATGTATTATACACAAAAACCTTCATTTTGAGTCATTCTATCTATTAAAAAAACTGTATTAATATCCGTAGCGTAGTTTTAAAGATCTAAGCATACCTAGGGACAGACAGTGGGAAGCGACTTTGTTTTATACTATGTAGTGATACCACACTCGACAGCAGAAAATATATTTTCATTTAATCAAATTGTTTGAACGGCGTGGTCATTTTACGCGAGGGATGCTTAAGCCTTGTAATGTCACCAATCTGGTGACCTCGAGTTGGACTCCATTTATTTATTTATTTAAAATGATCACCAACATAATGTACACCAAATTAGGCCAAACAACATAAATTATAGATAAAAGAATATAAGTGACATTACAATTATAGGTGAAGACAGATAGCGTACGACAATAGCAAATAATACAAAGAAATTAAATAATAATCAGAGCATTAATTCGAAAAAGAAATTACAAATACTTCAAAAATTCAAATAATAATAATATTAATGTCAAAAAAAAAGAATAAGTACAATAATAATAGATTATTGAAAATGTCAAAAAATATTTTACATTAAATAGGTCTTGATCAAATCTTAATATATATAAATTACGTGTCACTTTATTTGTCCGCAATGGACTCTTAAACCTCTGAACCGATTATAATCAAATTTACACAACGTGTGCATTTTGATCCAACTTAAAAGATAGGATAGTTTATATCTTAATTTATAGTTATTTGTTTATGTAACATTTCTTTAACCACAGCAACGCGTGGCCGGGTCTGCTAGTATACTAGTAAGGACTACATTCATGTTTCATAAGATTTATAACAGAATTTTTAAACTTGCGAATGGTATGAATAAAAATGTCATTGTCTTTGTGTTTTGAAATGCACCTGTATTCGCGAAATTCGACTTCATTACAATTTCATTTCAAGAGGCTGATTTTGGATAAACATGTAACAGTAGTACATATTCAAGGGCAGATAACTGTTAAAATGCTGGATTATAACTTCAATTTCATTTCTTTATTCTACTATATTACACACGGCACACTTTCACATGAGGCGACCATCATCCTCGGGAGTAGCAACGCATCTGTGATTGACTTCAGATGGAACCCATGTTCTGTATGAAGTTGATTACTGATGACCATGGGCGGCAGTGACCACTTACCATCAGGTGGATTGCATACCCGTTTGCTACTACAGTCAGATAAAAAAATAATAATAATAAGATCTGTATTTAATGGTTAGCAGTCGCTGCAACAATAATACGGCAATCACTTCCGATATGACAACTGTTCTGCTAGAAGATAATGACAGTTGTATTGCTGCCCCTCTATATCAAATTGCAAGGATTTATAAAGGTATTCCTTCCTTCCTATATCACATTCTTCTTTCCAGAACATAGCATGAAAGCAGTACTACACTTTGGTCATACTACGTCTATATACTCATACTTAGAAGACAAAACTGCTTGGGACTGAGCAATAATATGCATTACTATAGTATATTTAATAAATGTCAAACTGTAGCGTATCTTGCCAAACAGGGCTCTCTTTTACTGAACTGTAAGGCAAGATACTGGAGCTAACTTTCATTACCATGTAAAAAAACATGATTGTAATAATATTAAAAAAATATAAATAATATTAAAAGAATATAAATAAGAAAAAAAGACAAACCCGCTGAGTTTCTTGCCGGATCTTCTCAGTTGAGGTCGTATTCCGATCCGGTGGTAGTGTAAGAAAAAAAATGTAACTGACAATTTGTAAGTGCCCCCGCAGGCCTATACAAAATAAAGACATTTCATTTAAAAAAAAAAGACATTTCATTTCATTTCTAGAAGTATATGGCGGCTCAAATAAATGGGTGTAAATGTGGTACTTCCGGTGTTGAACGAAGGGTTTTACCACCTTTAATATCTTACCATCTACGGATTGTTATTAACTAAAAGCGATGATATATAACGGATAATTGCACATTTGCATCCACTTTAATTAAACCCGCATTCCTAATAAGAAAAAATAATTGGCGTCATTTATTAAAATAATGTCTGAATATGTATGAACATGACACTATTTCTTTGGTTTACCCCAACAAGTAATATATAAACTGTGTAATATTGTATTAAGACATATTCAATTGATGCAGAGTTAACCATAGAAGAATATTACGGCTTATAGTAGTTTCTTAAAGAAGGAGATGTGCTTCTAACAAATCAGAAGTAGCACCGTAAAATAATAGTCAGTATTTTAAGAAGACCTACTGTGTTGAAGAAGAGACAAAATATTACTGTTTTCAAAAGAAAATTGTTTAGAAACTGTGCCTCTATCAAGTGAAAATATTTCAATAAATTATGTTAATGGCCGCATATTGATTAAATCAGAAGATAAGATATTTGGTATAACAAAGTAAGAAGCCCACGTGATCTGATATCTGGACAATAATTTATACACTTCTAATTAACAAACCTCGTATCGTGCAGAGACATTCTTTCTTCAAAATGCTTGATAAAATCATCGTCTCCTTATGCGTAATGATTATAGTCGATGCTAGATTTATTATAGGGCAAGATATCACGGCATCAGATGGAATTGTAAAGAGATCGTTGGAAGAAGTCCACGACGTAAAAAATCCGTTAAAGATAGTGATTGAACCCATCGAAGCCAACTCAGGCACAGACGGAGTTGCAGAAATGAGCCGTGCTTTGGTCAATGGGAGTGGAAGGTGTGCTCTAGGAGAGATCTGGAGGGGTGTGAAATGTGTTTCAAATATCTTAGTGCGGCAAAGAGCATAAGGGCAATGTTGAAGGAAGTTAATGGAGAATGTACGGTTTAATTGTACTTAGGTGATGGTATTGGTCCACCAATTCGCACTTGGCCAGCGCTGTGGGCTATGGCCTAAACTCTCTCGTTCTGAGAGAAGACCCGTGCCCAGCAGTGGAACAACAATGGGTTGACGAGAGGTGATGGTATTTATATTAATAAATTATAATTATTATTCCATTGTATTATTATAATTTAATAAAAGAAACGTTTACAACTTCATCGATGATAATCGTTTCTGTGTTAAAAACATTAAACGTTTATAATGATTATAACTCAATCAATCGATCGATCCATGATGATGATTAAATATTTCGCATTATTAAGACTTTATTCATTGTTTCTTTATTTTATAATTTAGCAGTCCATCTAATTGTAATGGTCACCCATGGATATCTGTAAACACTCTCAGATAAGATTACAGTAAGTCCCTGTAGTTGGTCGCTCTACATCGCTGTCACGGCGCTGGGTACCTTTTGAAGGTTTGCCCCTCAAAAACAAAAAAAGTAATTTTAAAGGTTTTTTATAAGAATAAATATTATATTTTCTATGCTCTAGCGTATATTATTTTATTAATGTGCCTGAAAACATTTTTTTAAGAAACTCGTAGCGTAGGAAATTATATTGTCTGTCACAACCCGTCTGAAACGGTCATTGTCTGTAGACAGGTGGTAGAACCAGTGTAGTTCGTCCGACGAGATTACCACTACCACACGTATTTTTAACGTAAGCGGTCCTTGTGTTTCATTGTAAGGATTTTTTTGGCGGGTCACTTACGTAATTATGCGGCGGCTTCCTAGTCCTCAGGAGTAACAACGCATTTGTCATCGATTGCATATAAAACCCTTCTTCTACATGGAGTTGCAGGCATGGGCGGTAATAACCACTTACTATCAGGTTACGTTTTTGCCACTTAATCCGATAAAAAAGATACTGTAAGGTTCATATTACTCAACTATGTGTAAAATCCGGCACATAGTCTCAAAAGGCAGAAAGGATTATCGCCTTCTAATCAAGCATTCGAATCACGTAACTTTAACCTTTGGGTAAATAGTATGAGATATAAACAGTTTACCGCTGAACATTTTCCTTAGGATATGATGTCACAGCGGAAAGTTAGTTTTGAATATTTTTGAATTACAACACATTTCTGGAAATACCCAGCGCGTGCCGGATGTAAAAACCTTGTATCTCTTGTTCTTTTTTATGAATTGTATTGGATACAAGTTATTTTTTTTGTTTATTTTTTGTTTGAGTGAGGACAGTTATTTTACTACTGATTGATGTTGCATAATAACATTCCATTGTACTTCTTAGGAGTAAGAGCGTACGGCTGCTAGAAAAGGCGCTACGTCCCTGTAGCTCCGGGATCAGAATAGGGCTACGGCATCCCCTGCCTGTCGTAAGAGCCGACTAAAAGGGGCTTCCGGGGTTGCGGGCGGCTAGAGTGGGAGCTCGAACCGTTCGATCAGGCGACCCCGGGAAGGACGGTGGTATGTGTGGTCGCATACCGTCGTAAAGACGGGGCGTTGGGCGCAGTCGTCAATCTGGGAGGATCCCGATGTGGCTATGCGCTCAGAGGATCCCGGTTGCGTTCCTTTAGAGATCCCGGAATCCTCTATGTAGCGCTGGGTGTGTGTCCTTATTATTAGGTGGACTCAAACCCGTTTATAACTTTTATAATATAAAAAGGTCAACTGACATGCAGTTTATTTAATATTACGTGGGCGCTGCAGGCCGTGGACATCTGTAATCAATACTAGAGAGATTCAAATCCTACCTTAAAAACTTAAAACTTAAAACGCTTTCTACACTCATAGCCCCGCAGTAGGATTTTCTCCTGTATCGTGGGTGTCATGGACACACACAAGACGAATACACAAACACCAAGACCCAGAACAAGAATCTAAACTCATCTTTTAGATACCTGTCTGGCCGGGAATCGAACCCGGGACCCACTGCGTGTCAGACCGGTATGGTAACCACTGCGCCACGCGGGTCGTCTATACCTACCTAAAGTCAACCATGGCTGCTTTGTGCTACACTTTAGACAGTTGGAATGCCTCGTCCACCACGCCCTCAAAGCAAAACACACCAGCGCTTAACAGTATTATTAAGTAGTAGTTGACCCGGCGAACTTCGTACCGCCCTTAAAGTCATTATTATTATATTAATACGTGAAGCAAAAACTTGTGACGGATTTTTAAGTAATATGCCGCGGACGGATTAGTATGAAATTTTGCACGGTTATAGTGGACGTAGAGAAGGAGTGCAGAATGTTAATATTTTTTTCAAATAATGCATTTTTCATACATAAAATCAACTAAAAACACATTACACACACTGCCTTGCATTTGTCACAAACACATACATAGTAAACGAAATAGAACATTCAATGTCTTACTATGAAAAGACACAACGTCAAGAATATCAGATGACATTTGATTTGAATTAGAGAAATATTCGTACTAATTTGGACAATATGAAGTTTAGTTTTTTAATTTAAATTACGGTCGAATTTCGGCCGATGCTACGGGTGACTAGTAAATATAAAATGATCAGTGTTCTTCCACTATTATGCATGTATTATACATAAAAACCGTTCTCCTGAATCACTTTATCTGTTAAAAAAACTGCCTTAAATCCGTAGCGTAGTTTTAAAGATCTAAGCATACATAGGAACAGACAGCGGAAAGTGAATCTATGTATGTATGCTTAAATATTTTAAAGTACGCTACGGATTTTAATGCTGTTTTTTTAATAGATAGGATGATTCAAGAAGGTAGTAGAGAAACACTAATAATTTTAGATTTTTGACATTTAGGTGGAACGAAGTTCGCCGGGTCAACTACTATGTATTAAATGTTAGCTAATAATTATAACAGTACAAAAATATGTATAATATAATAATTTATATACCATTTTTATCTTATTATTTTGACGCAAATTAAAAGCATAAAATTAAATAAATTATTAAATAAAAAATAAATCCCGCCTACCTAAAAACATTCAACTCAAACTGGATGATACTTTTATAAGCAGTTGGGGTTTTCTTTAAATAATTTAACAAAGTTACTTGTGTTCTCAGATATTTAAGCCTACGAATACAATGCTGAATTTCTTACCACATTGGTATCAATTTTGTGTACCTACATAAGTAATGTACATGATGACTAAAACCGACATAAGTCGCGTTACATATAAATGTAACCCTTATAAGGCAAAACAGTGACGTACGTACAGATTGACACCTAATTATGAAACTAGTGGTTTAATGACCACTAGATTGTGTAATAAGGTAAATCCAATTAAATGTGCAATTACTCGAATTATGAATTTTAAAAAATATGCAGATGATACTCTACGGTAGAGAGCAGTCTTAGAGCAGTGATAGCCTAATGGTTGAAACTTGCCCTCTCGATCGGGCGGTCCGAGGTTCAAACTCAGGTACGCACCACTGATTTTTCTGAAATTATGTGCGTATTTTTAATTAATTATCACTGCTTTTCGGTGAAGGAAAACATCGTGACGTAACATACATATCCGAGAGTTTAAAAAAAAAAAAGATTTTTTTTTTAAAAACTCTCGGGTTTGAATTCTGAATTCTCGGAGGTGTGTGAAGTCCACCAATTCGCACTTGGCCAGCGTGGTGGACTATGGCCTATAACTCTTATTCTGAGAAAAGACCTGTGCTCAGCAGTGGGACAATAATGGGTTGATGAGACTCTACAATAAAGGAAAATATTGCGAGGGACACACCGGACAATTTTCTAAATAAGGGCTCAAAGGTGTGTAAAGCTACCAATACGATAGTAACTCACTTTACAACTTCATAATTTACTATAATTATCAACCAATTAGTGTCCCACTGCTGGGCACGGGTCTTCTCTCGGAATGATAGAATTTAGGGCATAGTCCACCGCGCTGGCCAAGTGCGAATTGGTGGCTTACTAAACCTAAAATACTTAAAAACGCTACACAAACTGTTTTCTTTGGGAAGTCGGCTAATAGAAGTTTATAAACATGTCATTAATTTACAATCCACGCGACGCAGGTCAGACCGGTTTGACAGTGGGTTCCGAGATCGATTCTCGGTCAGACAGGTATCTGAAGAATTTAGGTTTCTGTTCTAAGTCTGGGGGTATTGGCTTTTTTGTCTGGCTGATGTAGCAAACGACCATGCAGTCCACCTGATGGTAAGTGGTCACTGCCCGTGGACGTCTGTAACTAACTACATACAGAACATGGGTTTCATCTGAAGTCAATCATATGCGTTACTACTCCCGAGGTCTATGATGGTCGCCTCATGTGAAAGTGTGCCGGCAACCACACCCTTCTATCGTAACGCAAGAAATGCTTCACGCTAGAAATAGGTGTGGCGGTGGTACTTCCCCGGTCGAACTACACTGGTTCTACCACCTTGATATTCGATATTCGTATTTGTGTGTGATCATGGTAGCCTAGACGTAGGAGAAAACCTATTGTGCGGCTTCGAGTGTAGAAAACGTTGTTATTGTTGTTGTATAATATTTTCATTTAATTGTGTAATTGTTATTGTTATATAGTAATAATAATTCATATATTTACATTTTATGTTCCTTATTATTAAAAAATCGTTCCAGTACCGGCATCGTAGATGTAGGAAAAAAAGAGCTTAATTGAAATGGGAGTGGGCTGGGCATGTCAGCAGGATGCAGGAAAGCAGATGGGCCAGAATCGTCACACAATGGGTACCTGAAAACGGTTATCGCCGAAGAGATGAGAAAAGATGGTGTGACGATCTGGTCAAATATTCAAAAGACTGGCAGGCCCTGGCGAACGCCCAATAGTTCCGGGATCAGAATAGGGCTACGGCATCCCCTGCCTGTCGTAAGAAGCGACTAAAAGGGGCTTCCGGGGTTGCAGACGGCTAGAGTGGGAGCTCGAACCGTTCGGTCAGGCAATCCCGGGAAGTACGGCGGTATGTGTGGTCGCATACCGTCGTAAAGACTAGACGGAGCGCTGGGCCCAGTCGCCCATCCCAGTAAAAATCCCACATAACCCTGCGTCGCTCCCACGGCGTCGGGTACCTTTTGAAGGTTATAGCTGGTTTTCTAGTTTTTGTTATTGAATAAAAACTCTTTGATTTCAATATTTTGGACTACTTATACCTACTTTAAGTTCAATAACACCCTGACAGAAAATTTTAAGCCCAGTACAATCAAATTAATTAATTTGATTGAAATCACTAACCGAATCTTATAAAATATTTACTTATACCAAATATCCACTTCTATATAACAATCCAATACAACATTTATTTCATTTTGAAAATATTGACTACATAACCGAATGATCAAACCCGTTATCGTTTTAAGATTAAAGCAACATTTTACTAAAGCCCAATATCACACACCTCGATAGATATTCATAAGTAACGTGCAATGTTTTTTCTATTGGGTTTTAACTACAGGATAAATCTTAGTAAAGATAATTTAGAATTTTAACTATTAAAATCCAAATGATTTGTTGCAATATATTTACATAATTATATCCAGCATCAATTTGTTGCGTGAGTCAGTTGGCTACGTAATGGGAAAACTCGTCAGATTTGTAGTACATATGTATATAAGCGTCCATTCGTTGTAACTCTCATTCGTATTCGAGCTGTGTTCGAAACAAGACATCTAACAGAAAACAACATGTTTCTACTACCAACGTTCCTCGCGTTCTGTGTCATATCGTTCGTCGAGTCACGGGTCGTCATGATCCAAGATACACCAATAACAGCTGAGGGGATATCCTTGCGGATTTCGTTAAAGGAAGACCTGGATTCATCTGGACGTAAAGTGGCGTCGATCAAGCTGCTTATAGACGATGAGGTCCCTCGTCCGACTCCACCACCGCTGAAGTTCACGCCCCATTTACTAGGGGAGCTCATCCCTGATGTGGAAACCAGGTTCGGGATCAGAAATGGCAAGTGTCCCACGGGAACAGTCAGGAGAGGACCGCTCTGTGCGCCCCGATAAGCGTTAATAAAAAGTGATTGAAGTCAGAAAATTTTCGAAGATGGACAAACGTTAAAAGTTGTAGCTATTTTTACGTTGAGTTTTGTGATATTATTGTGATATTGTTCTATTGTAAGGTAATTACGTTAAACATTAATTAATATGCCACTGCAAAATCGTGTTCGTATTTATTGTAAGACAAAAGCTTGTTATGAACTTATTCTCATTCCATTAGGTTTCATTGTTTCAAAATTTTCATTTCGTTAATTTTCGTTTGATTGTCATTTTGAAGCGTTTTATTTCTATTTATAGCAGTGAATTATGTTTAAGATTAATTCTACTTTAAAATGTGAAATTAATATTTTGTGGCGCACTGTTTAGGTTCATATTGTCTTACAAGTAAAGCTCTATAGGTTATTAGCTATTTATTTTTTTGTAATGTATAAGTTATCCTTATAAATATAAATCATATCACTGTTATTTTAGTTATATATTAGCTTTAGATTTTATCTTTAAAGAAATATAAATATGAGCATTGAATATATTTTTCTTATTTTATTTAATATACCGATGCGACTTATCCTTAATTTAGAAACTATTTGAATAATTACAATTAATTATGCCTTATGGCTTACTTTAATCGAAATTATCGGCTTATTTCGATACTCTAAAATTAGATACATAATTTTAGATACTTTAATATTAAATCCTGACTGTACACTACAGTTTAAAATTATATATTTTTCTGAATGTACTTACTTGACGACCCGCGTGGCGGAGCGGTTACCATACCAGTCTGACGCGTGATGGGTCCCGGGTTCGATTCCCGGCCAGACATGTATCTGCTGATGAGTTTAGATTCAAGTTCTGGGTCTGGGTGTTTGTGCATTTGTCTTGTGTGTGTCCATGGTACCTACGACACAGGAGAAAATCTTAGTGTGGTGCTACGAGAATAGAAAGCGTGTGAGAGTGTTTAATGTAATATAAAGGTGATAGAACGTCTTGGGTTTTGACTTCGGGGTTTCCACCTACACACCTAATTTTGGGTAACGCAGTACTAAGCTTGTGTTTTATTTTCAATGGGATAGTAAGGGAGAAATACTTAACCGAGGTATTTTGACGTAGTCCTCAATCCTCAATGGTAGCAACGCATTATTGGCCGACTTCAGACGGAATTAATCCCGTCCGGGATTGATTACAAATGTCCATGGGCGGCAATGGCCACTTATCGGCAGGTGACTGTAGGCTCGTTTGATTTCTCTATTATCAAAAAACTAGATAAACCCCGCAGCTTCGCTCGCGTTAAAATAAATCGATGTATCGGTTGTCCTGTGGGAATAAGATATTTTCCAACAGTAAAAAGTAGCCTATATGTTCATTCAGAATGTCAGCTTACTCCCTACCAAATTTTAAGAAAATCGCTTCAGCCGTTTAGACGTGAAGAAGTAACAAACATACACACTCACCAACTTTCACCTTTATAATCCCTCCATGAAATGTACGACGGCAGGAATGTACGTTCTGAAACACGCTATCGAAGTATTCTTAATACCCCGCATATATACAAGTTCCGAACAACGACTGTCAGAGCACGGCCGCTCCCCAGGCATGATCACCTAGCCTGGCGGGAGATCTCCCTTTGCCAAAGGCGCCTCTTGGGGGACGTGTAGCTCTCCTGCATCTTCCGGTGTCTACAACAACATGTAGCCGTATGCTGCCGTCCTTCTCGGAGTTGTTGTCTGGGCGTTTCGAGCTCCCACTCTAACCGCCCGCAACCCAGGAGCCCCTTTTAGTCACTTCTTACTACAGGCAGGAGTAGCCATATTCTACCTTCCGGCTACAGCGGACAGCAAACTATCTGACCGAGATTAAGACATAGGATACTCACTTTTTTGTGGTAGAACCAGTGTAGTTCGACCGGGAAAGTACCACCGCCACACCTATTTTTAGCGTGAAGCATTTTTTTACCTTTCGATGGGAGGGTGTGGTTGCTGGTACCCTTTTATATGAGGCGACCATCATAGCCCTCGAGAATGGCAACGCATCTGTGATTGACTTCAGATAGAACGCATGTTCTATTTGAAGCTGATTACAAATGTCCATAGAATATGTTCTATATGAAGTTGATTACAGGGGTTCATTATGGGCGGCAGTGACCACTTACCATCAGGTGGACTGCATGCTCGTTTGCCACTTCAATCAGATAAAAAAAACTCACTACCGACGAAAATCTGACCAAAGCAGACATACAGGTACATATTTTGTGAGTTGGTAGTATGAAATATATTTTGTGACTAGCTGTACCCGCGGCTTTGCCCGCGTGCAAATCAACGTGTCACAAAGTTTTACACGCGCAAATCTCGACAAATCTCGACCGTGGGAATTCTATGATAAAAAAGTAGTAACATTAAAATCGGTTTGGCCGCTCAAGGATTACCTGGTCAAACACAGAGTGAAAAAACGAATTTAAAGTGTGTATTTGTGGGTAGGAACGTATTGTTATGTCAATCACCTCCTCCACATTTGAACCAAAATGTATCGATTATAAACATTGATTTGAACTTTTCCGAATTGGCAAATACTATTTGAAGTAATTTTGGCCGATTTAGGTAAACCTACTTTTAATATTAATTTGTGTTCAGGAGTTCCGGAAGGCATTAAGGAATTCAAAAATTCTGTTGGATAATGTACTGCTTCTTCCATCTCAATTACTGTGTGTACCGAATAGTAGATGTGTGACGTGTGTGGGTGGGTATATAGCCGTCTTTTGGAACCAATTTGTAGTGTTATTGGTTGTATTAACAATATCGGGATATACTTTTTCAAATAACTCCTCCACATTTAAACGAAGACGTATCGATATAAAGATTGATTTTGACTTTTCCGGATAACAAAGCACTATTATCTACTTGAAGTAAATCATTAGAAAATTGGAATATCACTGAACAGCGACATATATTCTAAGTTCATATTTTGTTTCATGTGGTCAAAGATAAGATCTTTTAAGAGGTGCATCGGGCTATTTGTGTGCGTAAATTGTTCTTTGTAAAGCAGAAGACATAATCAAAACACTTTTACAATTCATACGAACAGGGCGCACCCGCTCGCAGGGCGCTGCCGCACCCTGCGCGCTTATTTTTTATATATTCTTTTATGTTCCAACCTAACCTAACCCATCTTGTTTAGAAAGCTACAGCTAAATCCAACTGAATGAATTGAAGTTTAATTTATTAATCACATTTCAGTTTAATGAGCTGTCATTTAACTCATAATATATACTAAAAACAACCTTAAGCATTATGTGACTACCTTTTATAATTTAGGCTTGCACTATCCCGCATCATCAGGGAGGAGTTGAAGGTAAAAAAAATATCCCGTGTCTTTGCTTAGTATTCTTATTACTTATACGGAAGCACTTGCGAGCCAACTTTTATAGCTTGGGCTTGCAGTACCCTGCATCATCAGGGCTGAGGAGCTTAAGGTCGAAATTGTCATCATGTGTTTTTGCTTAGTAATTATATTACATACCCGAAAGCACTAAATAGCTAACTTCTATGGCTTAGGCTTGAAGCACCCCTGCATCATCAGGCTTGAGGAGATGATGTTCAAAATTTTCATCTTGTGTCTTTGCTTAGTAATTATATTACATACCCGAAAGCACTAAATAGCTAACTTCTATGGCTTA
Organism: Spicauda simplicius; assembly: GCA_949699795.1. Lineage (NCBI taxonomy): Eukaryota > Metazoa > Arthropoda > Insecta > Lepidoptera > Hesperiidae > Spicauda > Spicauda simplicius. The sequence goes on along the minus strand of OX453077.1, from coordinate 12,524,150 downwards.
GGCTTGAAGCACCCCTGCATCATCAGGGTTGAGGAGTTAATGGTCAAAGTTTTCATCATGTGTCTTTGCTTAGTAATTATATTAAATCCCTGAAAGCACCAAATGCCCATCTCCTATGGCTTAGGCTTGAAGTAACCCTGCATCATCTGGGTTGAAGAGTTGAAGGTCAAAATGTTTACCGTTCATCTTTGTTTGGTATTTTTATTACACAACCGTAAGTACCAAATAGCCAACTCTTACGGTTTAGTCTTGAAATACCCTTACATCATCAGGGTTGAGGAGTTGAAGATCAAATTTTTGTCCCATGAATTTGTTTAACAATCTTATTATATATCCATAAAAACAAATTGAGTTACTTCTACGGTTCAGGCTAGCAGTACCCCTGCATCATCAGGATTGAAGAGTTGAAGGTCAATTTTTTTAGGAAATATCTGCTTAGTAATCTCATTCTACATTCAACCCAATTGGACTCCTACAGCTTAGGTTTGGCCGAGTATCGCTAATTTCGTTAATTTGCTTCAAAGAAATGGATCCTAAGATCAGAACCGTATCAAACTCATCAGAGTACCCTTGAAGTACATTATTTTAAATAAAAGAAAAATCATCAAAATCGGTTGGCGGGAAATTGAGTTATTCATCTATTTATCGCGCACATCGTTAATGCAAATATCAGACTTATGCGCTTTTCTTATGGATGCCATTGTCAAAAGTGAACTAAAAATAAATGGGACCCCATGACACGCACTACCTTTCAATTGAAAAAAAAACATCCAAATCCGTTCACCCAGTGCGGAGAAATCGAGTAACAAATATAAAATTAAAAAAAAAATTTAAAAAAAAATACAGACGAATTGATAACCTCCTCCTTTTTGCAAGTCGGTATAAAACTATGTTTTAACATAAACATCAAGGTGAAATACTAAATTTTATTGAGGTGGCCTCAAAATTGACTGACTTTCATACAAATTTACATCTCCTATTTGGGTTAAATGGGGGGGGGGGGGATCAGAAAATTCATTCTTAACTGACGTCTACGTCATAAAAGGAACCCCTAGTAAAAATCATATTCGTATCTTTAGCAGTTTAGGCTCTACGATGTTTATTCAATAGATGAGTAAGAGAGCATCCTTTCGTTTTTATATAAGTATATAGTATATAGAGATATAGATTTGTATAGTATCAAATAACATAGGTACATATATAACCAATAAAAAATACATAACAAAGGAATACATTTTACAGACCATAACATGTTTAGTTTCAACCAATTCAACTGCAGTTACTTATCTTATTAATATCGTTATTGAACACAGAATAAATACTGCGTAGTTTTAAATTGACATAACTTTGTTATTTATAAACCGATTTACATAAAATAAACACTAAATGTTAAGTGAAGTTTCCCACAACACATCAGTGAAAATTATATTCAAATTGGATAAGCCGTTTCTGAGATTAGCGTTTTCAAACACACAGACAAACAGACAAACAGACAAACAGACAAACAGACAAACAGACAAACAGACAAACAGACAAACAGACAAACAGATAAACAGACAAACAGACAAACAGAAAAGATTTCTAAAAACCATTATTTTGGGTTCTATATCGTATTAAAGACCTCTAGAAATGGTTTTCACCTAAATTTATTCCATGTACAGACAGCGACCTCTTACAGATTTATTATAGTATAGATAATATTGTCTTTAAATATTCTACGTCGTTAAAGCCTGTTCCGATGGAAAGGAGTCGAAGCGTAATGCAAGTAAAGTCGGCGACATAAAAAGGTTGCAAAAAAATAACATATAGGTATCACATTTATTTACTTAGTCAGTTAACGATCACATACAATAATTGAAGTCTCTTTTAAATGGAATTAAATGTATAATAGGCATTAATTATTATTTTTATATGATAGAGCGAATGAGAGTTTATCTGCATCTGACTGGGTACCAAGTTAGCCCAGGTTAGCGACTGGCTTCCCTCAAAGTAGCTGACTCCCCCCAAAGTAGCTGACTCCCCTACAGGTGGTAGAACATTGTAGTTTGACCGCAGAGGTACCACCGCCACACCTATTTGTAACGTGAAACATACATACATTCCTTGCGTTTTGATGGAAGGGTGTGGTTACCAGCACACTTTTATATGAGGTGACCATCCTAGTTCTCGGGGGTAACAACGCATCTGTGATTGACTCTAGATAGAGCCTATGTTTTATATGACTTTGCTTACAGATGTCCATGAGAGGCAGTGACCACTTACCATCAGGTTGACTTCATACTCGTTTGCTACTTCATTATTACTTATAGTACCCTTCCACGGTAAGAACTGTTTCTCGTAAGAAATAGGTGTAGAAATGATATTTATTTATTTATTAACATTTTTACATGCTTAGCCAAACCTTACAGCGTTAACTCAATTCATTTGCCCAGCTTCGCACAATAATCATATGCCGTCCTGCGAAGTACAGCTCTTGGATTCCAAAAAACGTCTATATTGATATTGCACGTATAGGGAGGAAACTTGTTTTCCTAATTCATAACTATATTTAAAATTTACAGTAGTTACATATATTTATAATAATAAATAAACTCAAAACACTCTATCCATTCCATAACACAAAACAATAAACTTCTTTTTCATGTCAAATTACAATATTCTAAATTCGTATATAAAATTATAAAATCAAAATAGTTTTCTATAAGAGTATATACAAAATGAGGTCGCTACACAAGTTAAATATGCTAGACAGGAAAAAATACCTATATTCCCGGCCAACTGTACTTAATTCCCTTGTCTGTATATTTTTGCGCAATACGGGAAGATGGCTGAAAATGTTTTCCGCGGCGCTACCTTCAAAACATCTGATAACATTTACATATCGCGTATCCGAATATTTGCATGTGTTTGGATATTGTATTTCTGGATATTCTTTTCTAGGAAATATGCGTTGCCATTTTTAAAACGAAAACGTGACATATTTTTGTGTAGGTTTCTATGTATCTTTGAATGGATTCCGGTCTCTAGCGTAGGTCATTCATGTTTAGACTCGAACCGCAAATTAATAATAGGTATTAGTATTAGAAGTTAATAAATATATTTATTGATTAATAAACTTTGAACTCGTCTTATTAAACTTGGTTTGCTAGGGATTAAAACTACGTACTATCTTATTATTCAGAAGTATTCGTAGGGGCCTATTTCTCGTCTCTAAAGTTCCGGGATCAGAATAGGGCTACGGTATCCCCTGCCTGTCATAAGAGGCGATTAATAGGGGCTCCCGGGGTTGCGGTAGGCTAGAGTGGGAGTTCAAACCGTCCAGTCAGGTGATCCTGGGGATGTGGCGGTATGTGTGGTCGCATATCATCCTAAAGACTACACGGAGCGGTGGGCCCAGCCGCTCATCTGGGAGGAGCCCGATGGGGAAAAGCGCTCAGAGGATTCCGGTTGCGTTCCTTTGGAGATCCCGGAGTCCTCTTTGTAGCGCTGAGGACGGCCACCTTGGGAGGTTTTAGTGCGCTAAAAATCCCATATAACCTTGCGTCGCTCCCACGGCGTGGGGTACCTTTTGAGGGTTTCTCCCTCGAGAACAAAAAAAAGGGATAAATATATAAAATGTCTATTTTTAATGCTTTAAAACCATTTATGATTCGGCCTATGGTACCACCACCACTCATATTTTGCCTAATTACTACTGTTCTTGTTTGAAGTATGTGGTTAGGCCTATAAATATACTTAGCCCTCAGCCACTTGTGATAACCCATCCATTTAACTCACAAATGCGTTGTTATTCCCGAGGACTAGGATTGTCGCCTCATATAAAAGTGTGCCGGCAACCAAACCCTTCCACCGAAACAAAGGAACTGCTTTATGCTAGAAATAAATGTGGCGGTGGTATCTCTCCGGTCAAACTACACTGGTTCTACCACCTAATAAAATACAATACATAGAATAATATTAAGTAATTAACAATAGTAGCCAATTATTTTAATGAACTTGGTGTTCCATATTCTATTTATATTGAGATTTGTTCATTTTCAAACTACTAAACACTTTATCCTGTTTGTTACAAATAATAGATACTAGCAGCAACCCGCTACTCTGTTTGCATGGAATGTACGTTGTAAGTCCTGTAACTCTAGCATATAACCATGGTCAGACAAAGTGAATTACGAGAAAAGAATATTATTAATGTTATATATTACTTTGTGAGTATGTATGGTAGTGTGTATTTGAGGATATTTGTACCTGTCACGCAAAAATACAGTGTATTTTAATGCAATTTGTAACATAGATAGTGTATGACCTAAATTAATACATTATATACACATTATCATGGTAAACGTGATCAAAGTAGTCCAAGCCATCACTCCTACGTACCGCAGAAAAACTCGTAGAATCACTCTATCTATTAAAGAAAATGTATTAAAATCCGTAGCGTAGTTTTAAAAATCTAAGCATACATCCCTATGTATGCTTAGATTTTTAAAACTACGCTACAAAACAAAGTACTGTCTGTCCCTACAGACAGCGGGAAGTCACTTTGTTTTGTACTATGTAGTGAAGATGGTCATTCCAGTTAATATCTAATATCCGTCTGAGTGTCGAGTACGAACTATAAGATGATTAAATGATTCAAAATCCCAAATATTGCTACGCACTACACGGCTATCAGTGCTACGCAAAACTATCAGTGCTACGCACGAGACTATCTGCTACGCACTAGACTATCTGCTACGCATTTTTCACGTCTATGACTATCGTAGTAGGCTACCATTGATATGGACTAGGCCATCACTCCTACGAATTAGATTAGCATTGCTATGAACTAAGCTATCATTGCTATACACTAGGCTACCGTCTACTGTCCCTATCAGGGTAGCCTATAAAGGCTACCCTGATAGGGACAACACCGTCACTGTTAAACACTGTACATTCGTTGTGTTACACTAAGATATTACAACTAAATTGATTTACGAACCAAGTGAGATGCAATATTAGTTTAGAAACTCTTATCATATTTTCATATAACCAATAGGAATAATAAAATATTAAAATTGAAACACATAATTATAGGAACGGAACAGATTTTTAAAGCTATTGTATTAAAAAACATAATAAAACATTTTCGATTTCATTCAATTCCCCATCGAAGGTAGGAAACTTGTCAAAGGTGATTGCGTCGCTTTCGGAGCGATCACTGCTGGCGCATTTTAATGTGGCGCAAGTCATAGGCTTCTATAGATGTGTTTTATTATTTTTTATGAAATTGAAGCTGCAAACAAGCATAAGGTTTTAGTTATTGTACTTAGTTATACATTTATTTATTTATTCATTTAATCATCTTCACTAGCATTACTACAGGAAGCCTAGTTCGTTAGTAGATGTAGTCAAATGTGTTAGATTACATTTATGGATTACTTATAATACTAATTATCATTATTTAAAATTTGAACAATTTAACATCTGTCAATATTTACAGTCCATTTGATGGTTAGTGCCACATTATACCTGTCACAAACTCCATATAAAAATACCGTTAAAGGAAGATCTTGCTTAAAGACTATGATGGTCGCCTTGCTTATACGTCTGTCCCACAAAATGAAACGTATTTTTGAACAAAATAGTCTCTCTAGTCTTTCGTACGCTTGTGATGAAACAGCTGCGAAACTGCATGACGTTCCCTGGCCTTACTTGCTGCCGCGAACATCACTGTTTTGCAAAAGAATTGCACCGCTTGTTTCGATTTGTCACTACCTATCATGGCACGAGTCATAGTCGAAAGCGGGAGATGGGTCTCAATTCAAAGCTGAGTGTACTGCGCTCCGTATTCCACGATAGGCTTATCCCCAGCATATGAAGTTTCATTGAGAAGAAGAGAAGAAAAACGGAAGCTTAAAGGTTCCCAGGGACAAATATAGATTTTTTGTTGACGAGGAGAAAACCTTCAAAAGGTGCATGGAAGCCTTGGGAGAGACTCCGGGTTATGTGAGATTTATACCCACTAAAATCTCCTCGATAGCCTTACTCAGCGCTTGTAGAGGACCCCGGGATCTCCAATGAAACGCACAGGTGCCCCTTAACGCGGCGCCCCACAAGGCCACATCTTCTGTAACTCTCCTCTAACGCCTATTGGTGTCTACGATGACATGTAGCCACACATGCCGTCGTCTTTCTCGGGGTTGCTCCCACTCAAGTCACCGGCAACTCCAGAAGTCCCCTTTAAGTCGCCTCTTACGCCAGGCAGGTGATACCGTAGCTGTATTCTACTCCCCGACTTAGGTGGACAAATATTTTTGCCGGGATTCTGACGGTGATTAGAGACGACTAAAGAAGGGTTACGAGCGGCAAAAATAGAAACTCGAATTGTCCTATCAGTGATTCCGGAAAAGACGATTAGTCATTTTATATTAGACTGGTGCGTCTGGGAGAACCCTAATCGGGCAACACGCTTAAAGAACTCCGGTATCGTTCTTTGGGAAACGTTAAGTGTTCTTCTCAGCACCGGGGATGTCCATTGGGGGATTTTTGTACACAATAAAAACGCTTTCTACACTCATAACCCCACAGTAGGATTTTCTCCTGTCGTGGGTGCCATGGACACACATAAACACGAATACACTAACATCCAGACCCAGAACAAGAATCTAAGCTCATCATTCAAATACCTGTCTGGCTGGGAATCGAACCCGGGACCCACTGCGAGTCAAACCGGTATGGTAACTACTGCGCCAAGTGAGTTGGGATACAATCCCACATAACCGACGTATCTCCAACGGCGAAGAACCCTTTGAAGAATTCCGCATCCAGACCAAAAAATATACATTTCTTAATGATGCTGTAGTACATTGTACCACACAGTTTCCGGACTCAGTACACGGGGCACGCGTACACACGAGTTGAGAACGTCGCGTGAGCAGTACGTGCCGGGACTCCTTATGGGTGGCTTCATAACAGACGCTACCAAATAGCTTGGGCTTACCCGTGTTGTTTGTTCATAATCATTAATGGATATTTTTATATTTATTAGCAAATAAGGTTACCTCGTAGTGGTCAATGCTGTTCGTATAAATAGACAGATCTAGGTTCTTAATGTGAAATAAATTTATTCCGTTACTAATTTGGACCCCCTTGACATTTTTTTAAACATATTATATAAAATGTAGGGACAGTCTATTTTTATTATGCATGGATGTTTATTTCTCAGTTATATTCTGCTATTTATATTTTGTTTATTTTGCTTTTAATATAGGTAGGTATTTTAGTTATTGTTCCTGTAGTTCCGGGACCAAAATAGGGCTACGTTACCCTGCCGTAAGAGGTGCCTGTCGTAAGAGGCGACTAAACGGGGCTTCCGGGGTTTCGGGTGGGTAGAGTGGGAGCTCGAACCGTACAAGCGACCCCAGGAAGGATGGTGGCATGTGTGGTCGCATGCCGCTGTAATGACCAGAAGGTGCAGTGAGCGTTTACGCCCACTAGGGAAGAGTCCGAAAGGGACATCACGCTAGGAGGACTCCGGTTGTGTTCCGTTGTAGATCCCGAAGTCCGCCACGCAGCGCTGAGAACGGCCACCGAAGTATAAAATCACTTCGGTGGCCGTTCTTAGCGCTGCGGTAAGAATCCCACATAACCTGCGTCGCTCCTACGGCGTCTGGTACCTTTTGAAGGTTTCCCCCTCGTAAACAAAAAAAATGTATGTTACTTATATTTTTATTATTTATCTTTTGCTATTTCTATCAAAATATTCGCAAATAAATACAACTTCTATCGGGAGCACATCTCAAAAATTAACATTTTTATTTACTAATAAAATAAAATCAACTTAAAAACTAAGTATCCACTCATAATTGTCTTCATAACCTATTCTAATAATGTTATAAAAGCAAACAGATATACATAACTGATAATACGCCTTTACGTTTGTTCCATGCAATAAAATTCTTAGTCATAAATAAATTTTGCCAACAATTTAGTTAGGCGTTTATTGCGCCATAAAGTTCACGAGCTAAGCTACTATTATTTAGTTTTGCATATTACAGCGTTAATATTATTTGTATATTCCAAAAATATATGATATTACATGAAATATTATTTCTGTATTATTGTAACCGATCCGCTGAGTTTCTTTAGGATATTCTTAGTTGAGGTCGTCTTCCGGTCCGGAGGTAGTACATATATTGCAACTGATAAGTTGAATATGCTCGTTAGGCCTTCATGGAGGAGCCGACTCCAGCCGCGTTCTTTTGGAGGTCCCGGAGTCCTCATTATAGCGCCGAGGACTCCCGGGGGGGTTTTAGTGCGGCAAAAATCCCACATAACCCTGCGTCGCTCCCACGGCGTCGGAAATCTTTTGAAGGTTTCCCTCCACGCCAACAAAAAAAAAACACCTTTGAGTTACATATAGGCAGGTACGTTGTAATTACTTCAATGAACATTGTCTAATCTATCAAAAGTTATAGCGATTTAAAATCTGTGATTAAAGTCGGGGGCTAGAACCTGATTTGAACAGATTTTGAACAGTTTTTATTATGCCACCACTGACGAGTAAGTTGAAATGATTTGCCTTACGTCATACTTACCACACCGTTCTATATCATTTATGAACTTACGTGGGAATAACTTGTAGTCTAACTGTATTAAATCGCAGTTTGTTAGAATGCAAAGTCCACAAGAAACACATAAGAATGTCCCAGAAGAAAAATAAAAACCTAAAAACATGAGAATAAACAAAGAAATAGTAAAGTCATGGTACTATTAAAAAAAACACCACATCATTCAGACCAGAACATAATATTGCTGTTACAAGTGGTGAAGTGTCGACGGCTACGACGGTATGCGACCACACATACCGCCGTCCTTCCCGGGATCGCCTGACCGAACCGTTCGAGCTCCCACTCTAGCCGCCTGCAACCCCGGAAGCCCCTTTTAGTCGCCTCTTACGACAGGCAGGGGATGCCGTAGCCTTATTCTGTTCCCAGAACTACAGGGACGAAGCTTCATGTACCCATGTTTGTATATTCTACTCGCATCAATAAATAAATAAACTGAACAGGTAGTTTATTCAAAAGCTCTGAAGAATGCTATAGAATAATACATTTCTAACATACATATTCAAAGCACGCACTAAAAATTAATGGCTCTCGTAATGATAATCTCGGAGCATTCGGCTGTTCCCGAGGGAGCAATGTTTTGAAAATTATGGGATCGTCGCCGTTATCGCTGTAATTAACTCCAGAATAAGACTGCTTGAATATATTAGGGCTTCTTCACATTACCAAGTGAATTGCATGCTCGTTTGCTACTTCAATCTTATAAATGTATCTGATTAAAGTCGCAACCGAGCATGCAGTGCACCTGATGGTAAGTCACTGCTGCCCATGGACATCTGCAAGCAACTTCATACAGAAAATGGGTTCTATCTGACGTCAATCACAAATGCGTTACTACTCCCGAGGACTATGATGATCGCCACATATAATAGTGTGCCGGCAACCACACCTTCCATCGAAACACAAAATGTTTCACGCTGGAAATAGGTGTGGCGGTGGTACTTCCCCGGTCGAACAACACTCTACCACCTGTAAATATATTATGTTCCTCAATGTTTTTCGGGGATTATAGTCATCGGGAATAGCAACGCATTAGTGACTTCAGATAGAACCCATGTTCTGTATGAAGTTGATTACAGATGTCCATGGGCGGCAGTGACCACTTACCATCAGGTGGACTGCATGCTCGTTTGCTGCTTCAGTCAGATAAAAAAAAACGTATACGGGGATTGTTTTGAGGTTAATATAATAACTCGTACTAAGGCCAAAGACTGTGTTTCTCGATATAGAAAATATCGTAATGAAAATAAATGGAAACCCCATTTCCCCATAAAAACCTCTTCCCTTAATGGCAAGTGATGCTGGCTCTTAACCTGCTCTTCGTCCTCATTAATCTTTTGTTAAGAGCAACTTCACCCCGAGTACTTTACCCATTTGTTACTTACAGAATAACAATTTATTTTCCTTTGTTGAAAATAAAGATTTTCAAATATACATATGTATATGATTACTTTGTATCTATTAAAATGAACAAATTTGTGATTATTTCTCGCATACGTTGAAGTGTGTGAGTATAGGTCACTAGTATTTTCAACAATATTATTATGAAGGTCCACAATTAAACATAGGAGTTCTCACTTGATTTAATGCTAGTACTAAATAATACGTCGTCAATCCATTACTGTCCCACTGTTGGGCAAGGGTCGTATTTCAGAGTAAGAGAGTTTTAAGTCATGGTCTTAGCCCAGGCGCAGTTAGGTTAGGTTGGTGCTCGTTTCCCCCTCGAAGGGATCTCCACCTTGTCGAGGTGAGGGGGCTCAGTAACAGTGGCTTGGGGCGCCGCGGTGAAGCCAAGAGGGATTCCAGGGAGGGGACGCTCCGAGTGGGCTTAGCTGGAGGCCCGCTCCGGATACATCCGAGGGGGCTGCGGGGGACGGTGTTTTCTGTCCTCCGCAGCCAGAAGGGGTCGCGGGAGGAGAGGTGTCTCGGTGTGCCGTTGCCGTGCACCCTATCTCCCGCGACCGAACGGGGGCGCTCCGTCAGATGCGTTGGCGGTGGGGCCGCAGAGGAAGAGGAGATGCGGTGTGTCGTTGCCGTCCTCTCTATCCTCTGCGGCCGTTTGGTGGTTTGCGGCGAAACTAGGGATCGGATCCACCGCTGGGTGTGGGACGTCGGTGCCTTTGCGGGTGTCGGCTTGCCCGTGCCCACGGCTCCTGGGTGGCGGTCTCGGGGTTGGTCCGCCGCCCTGCGGATGGGAGCCTTGGAGGTAAGGCGCGCCTCTGTGTTTTCTGGCGCGCCTTCCTGTTGGAGGGGAGCTCCATGCTCCACGCGAGGGGGTTGCGGAAGTGATCAGGCACCGGCGGGTTCGCGGATGAATGTGAAAGCGCGCCCGTGTTCCCGCCAAACGACGCGGAGGTGAAAACACAGTGGGGGTTGAGCCGGTAAGAGTCCGGCATAACCCAGCTGCTGCCCCGGGCGGCTGGGTATCCATGAGGATTACCCACTTAAAAAAAAAAGTTAGGTGCTCGTTTGCTACTTCAATTTTATATATAAAAAAGACAAAAAAGAAAATAAATAGGTGTATTTTATGTAATAAAATTCATTACACCATTATTCTACAAGACATACATATTTTATAGCCATAATCGTTCTATTATTAAGATCCATACTTGAAAACACGCCTTCGGTCACACCACGTGTACCAATGGCGGTAGAACTCATAAAATATTTACATTCATTGCCGAAGTGCCACTTTAATATATATATTTACTACCACTACCACTATACTTATTTATTCTGATACTTTCTACACACATAGCCCCACAGTAGGATTTTCTCCTGTGTCGTGGGTGCCATGGACACATACAAAGACAAATACACAAACACCCAGACCCAGAACAAGAATCTAAACTCATCATTCCGACACATGTCTGGCCGGGAATCGAACCCGGGACCCACTGCGTGTCAGACCGGTACGGTAACCGCTGCGCCACGCGGGTCGTCAAATACTAGTCTGATACTAGTGCTTCGAAATATTTTATGTCTTTTTATGCGTTTGTCCACGTGGTGGACGTGGTCGCGTTTTGGAGACCACGTCTGGACAAAAGGAGTGCAGGCCGCCCTCCGACCAGGTGGACTGATGACCTGAAAACGGCGGATTCAGTTGGCTCAGGACCGGTCGAAGTGGCGCAGATTAGGGGAGGCCTATGTCCAGCAGTGGACTTACAAAGGCTGATGGATGGATGGATGGACGCGTTTGTAATTTTTTAATAAATTGACTTACAATGTTTATGATATTGTTTTATGTTTTTCAGTTGAGATAATCAACGATTCGGGATTGTTCAAATCGGGTTTTTAATTAGTAAATTTACAACTCCACGGACTGTTTTTCCGTACCTTTTTTGTTTCTTGTGTTATTGTTTATATTTTTTTATATCTTGGCTTTACCACAGTATTAATATAATACAGTACTCTAACTCTGCCGTGTCCTTGAATTTTATACCTACAGAGGCGTTGGGCGAAAGATTGCGTTAGGGCTGCCTGCCTATAGTATTTTAATTACATCTTTCAGTATGAATACTTTCTTTCTAGTTTTTTGATAGTAAATATTATATATTTTTATTTAAACAAATACAATTCATGGTGAATTGTGTAGGAAGTGTTGAATACATGTAATGTTTTTTAATTAGTCGATTTAGGTTATAAAAAAAAACTATTATTTTAATATGTGAGACTTTGAATAATAAATCATTATTTTACTATTATTAATTACAAATTTGACACTGAAAATATTTGCGCCTCGACTGAGACGTACGAAAAGTTTTATTATTAAATTTAATTGTATAAAAAAATCGCATTCGGATAAAACGTTTAATTAAAAATAATTTTGGGAAACATTGACATGGTGGAGAAAAAGGAATGTTGCGGATGGGGCCTTGGAGGTAAGGCGCGCCTTTGTGTTTTCTGGCGGGCCTTGCTGTTGGAGGGGAGCTTTATGCTCCACGCGGGGAGGGGCTGCGGGAGCGGCCAGGCACCGGCGGGTTCGCGGATGACTGCGAAAGCTTACCCGTGTTCCCGCCCTATGGTGCGAGGGGAAAACACAGTGGGGGTTTAGCCGGTAAGAGTCCGGCATAACCCAGCTGCCGCCCCGGGTGGCTGGGTATCCATGAGGATTACCCACTTTAAAAAAAAAAAAAAGGTATTGCACAGCTACTATAAAAAAAAGTATAGGTACGACAGATTGAGTGTAATTTGTTTTTAGCTGACAGTGTATAGCTTAGTAAATAAGTTATAAAATATCACACGTAGGTTTAAAAATGTAATTATAAATTTAAAATAATTTATTTATTTTATGTAGTTATTTATTTATCGAACAATATTCAATTTTTGCTAAAATATCACTTGCCTATAACTATGTACTTTATTTTTTGCTCTGACAGAAAAGAGATACACTTCGCAAATGGCAGGTAGGACACTCATACTTACCTATGTCACTTCCCTTTATCATAATATCCTTTAATTATTTATGGATCCAGGTATTATATTCGATAGAAAAGCTAAATACCAATTTATTAAAAAAGAAACAAAGAAAGAAGGTAGTTCTAGTACATTAAAAAAAAACATTAAATAAGACAATTATAATGTTTTTTTTTTCCTTTCGTAGTTTCCAGGCAAATTTAAAAAATGTTATCTTTGGATGTGTTAATATAAAATTCAAACAACCAAAAACAGCACAATATAGTCTACAATTCCTCTTCGCCATATTATTAGTAAAATAAAAAAATCACTGCTCAAAAAACCGTTACACCGTCCGCTCGTCTCTACGGCATATTCGCATCTGTTTGTATACCGAATGAATACCGAAATCGAGGCGCGTACGACGTAGGTATAACTTGCGTTTCGTGCGCTTCTAAGGAGTTAGATTACTGTAGATATTTGTACCGTGGCTTTACTAATTTCCTCGCCGTGACAACCGCCTGCCAACACACTGGTCGTGGCAAGTGTGACGTTCAAATCGGGTTGATTTAATTTTTCAAACCTATAATGCAAGATCAACCTGATGTAGAGAATAACTTGACACGATTTGATTGTAATATTTTACTACGACTAATCAAAGGTGGTAGAACCAGTGTAGTTCAACCGGGGAAGTACCACCGCCACACTTATTTCTAGCGTGAAGCATTTCTTGCGTTTCGATAGAAGGGTGTGGCTGCCGGCATACTTTTATATAAGGCGACCATTGTAGTCCTCGGGAGTAGCAATGCATCGGTGATTGACTTCAGATAGAACCTATATTCTATATGAAGTTGCTTACAGATGTCTATGGGTGGCAGTGACCACTTACAATCAGGTGTATTGCATGTTCGCTTGCTACTTCAATCTTATAAAAAAAAACATTATCATTATTATCAACACACTATGATATCTTCAACAAATGCCGTCAACTGATTATAGTTCCATCTATCCATCAGCCCTTTTAGGTCCACTGTTGGACTTAGGCCTCCCCTAAATGACGCCAATTCAACACGGGTCCTATTTGAAAGTCACAGATATGTTGCAGCTCCCGGGGACTAAAGTTATCACCTAATACAGCCACACCATTCCCCCAAAAAGCAAAACCGTTTCAAGCTAGAAATAAGTGTGGTGGTAGTACAGCCCAGGACATATTACCTATATAAATGACTAGTTCAGCCGGCGAACTTCGTTCCGCCTAAGAGTCAAAAATCTAAAATTATCAGTGTTTCTCTACTATATTATGTCGTCAACCCATTAAAGTCCCACTGCTGGGCACGGATCTTCTCTCAGAATGAGAGAGTTATAGGCCGTAGTCCACCGCGCTGGTCCAGTGCGTATTGGTGGACTATATTATACTAGCATTATAAATAAAAACCTTCCCCTTGAATCATTCTATGTACAAAAAAAAAATAACACGCGTAACGTAGTTTTAAAGATCTAAGCATACATAGGGACAGACAGCGAGAGACGAATTTGTTTTCTGGGGGCACGGCAGTGCCCCCGCCAAGTCGAGCAAAAAAGCGGCACGGCCGTACCATACTTTTCTCGAAGCAATTCGGGCCATTGTCAACCCCCTATAACTTTGTTCTGGATAAAAGTAGAAGCCCAAATTTTTTATACTATATAGTGATATCAATTAAACGTACGTGAACCTTGCAAATTTATGATGTTCGAGTTACAAATTGATATCTTCAACCAACCTCTTAATTCAACAAATACATTTCGAATCTCGTAAATCTATTTAACACTCCGATTTAGATTTAATGATTATCAAATGGTTAAGGGCACTTGAGTTTCAGAAGGTCCTTAAGTAAAGACTAACGAGAATTAAGTGCGAGGAGGCGTCCCCCTCGCTCCTAAGTGACATGATGTTTTTTATGGTCTATTATGTGGGCCTTTTCAGTGTATCCTGATTATATTTAGGAATCCGTGCCTTTTTTTTTTGTTTTCGAGGGGGAAACTTTCAAAAAGTACCCGACGTCGTGGGAGCGACGCGGGTTATGTGGGATTCTTACTGCACCAAAACCTCCCCGGTGGTCGACCTGGACGCTGCGAAGAGGACTCCGGGAACTCCAGTTGACCGCCGTCGGTGTCCTCAGCGTGTGCCCAATCGGGCTCTTCTCTGGTGGGCGTGAACTGCTCACCGCACCTTCTGGTTTTTTACGGCAACATGCAACCACACATGCCGCCGTCCTTCCCGGGGTCACTTGGCCGGACGGTTCGAGCTCCCACTCTCCCCGCCCGCAACCCCGGAAGCCTCTTTTAGTCGCCTTTTACGACAGGCAGAGGGTACCGTAGTCCTATTCTGGTCCCGGAACTACAGGGACATAGGAATCCGTACCTAACGAGTAAAACGGTACTCAATTACTAATACTTTCTACACTCATAGCCCCCACAGTAGGATTTTCTCCTGTGTCGTGGGTGCCATGGACACACGCAAAGACGAATACAAACACCCAGACCCAGAACAAGAATCTAAACTCATCATTCAGATACCTGTCTGGATGGGAATCGAACCCGGGACGTGCGAGTCAGACCGGTAAGGTAACCGCTGTGCCACGCGGGTCGTCCATGTAACACCCTCCGTCTGTCTGTCACCAGGCTGTATCTTACGAACCGTGATAGCTTGACACTTGAAATTTTCATATAATATGATGATTTACAGATTTTGTTGCAGCTATAACAATAATACTAAGAACAGAATAAAATAAATATTTGTTATTGGTTCTCCATACAGCAAACATGTTTTATTTGCTCGATATTCATAACGGCGAAATTGATAATGGTACGGAACACTTCGCCCGAGAGTCTGACTCGCGCTTGGCCGGTTTTTTTATTTCAAATGTCTTTTTAGGAAACCATTGAGGTTCAACCAGGGGGATACGGTTCGGTCAGGCAATCCCGAGAAGGACGGCGGTATGTGTGGTCGCATACCGTCGTAAAGACTAGACGGAGCGGTGGGCCCAGTCGCCCATCTGGGAGGAGCCCGATGGGGCAGCGCGCTCGGAGGATTCATACTTCATCTCTTTTACAGAAACCAAGGACCATATAATCTGCTTTACAACTGTTCATGGATTTCTGTGTTGTATATCAAATTTTTGTAAAAAGCTTGTAATTCGATTCCATTGCGTTTAATAGCTAGGGTGTTCTTGCGATATAACATTGTTTGAAGAATATATTAAATTCCCCGTGTTTTCTTTACGAACGTGACACGCGCATTGGTGGGGCAATTTATTAGATTTTCTGTACAGACGCAATGTGGGACGCGTAACTATCCGTAAATGTAAGTCACGTTCTCAGGGAATAGGGATGTGAGTGATTTGAGTAAATAGGTACCATGATTGAGTTAGTAACTGTGATGAAGCCTATGTTATAAATAACAGACATGAAATTTATAACTAATTTGTTGTCATCACCCGGTTGCGTCTGAAGCAGGGTAATGTCACTCTTATTTCTAGCGTGAAGCATTTCTTGCCTTTCAATGGAAGGGTGTGGTTCAGGACAAACTTGTTTATGAGATGACCGTCATAGTCCTCGGGAGTAGCAACGCATCTGTGATTGACTTCAGATGGAAGGTAGACTGCATGCTCGTTTGCTGCTTTAATCAGATAAAAATGTTTTCGGGAGTATTTGTGTTGGTATGTACGGATGTTTGTATGAAGCCGAAACCGATTATTATGCTATCGCCACATCGCGCGTACACGCTAGCGTTTTTCTCAGGAAAATACTAAGCATAGCTCTCTCCATAGCTCGCTGAGCGACTTTGAGCATACGCACGAGGCCTACAGTAAAGGACCACGTCTTGGCGCCGTATGTCATTACTGGCAACACACACTGCTCGAACATCTTCGACTTCAGGCTATGAGGTATATCGGATGAGAAGATATGGCGCAGTTTCCCGAACGCTGCCCAGCCGAGTTGGATTCTTCGAGTGACCTTTTTCTCGAAGTTGGACTTACTTATCTGCACCACCTGCCCCAGATAAATATATTCGTCAACAACTTCGAGGGTGGTGCCGTCAACAACGACCGGTACGGGTGTGACGTTAGACATGATCTTCGTCTTGTCCATGTTCATCTTAAGACCCACCCGATGAGAGGCACCAGAGAGGTCGCTGAGCATGGTGTTGAGGTGCTAAATAGACTCCGCCATGATGACTGTGAATCGAAGGTGAGTGATATTTCGCCATCGATGTTGATGCCGAATCCTTTCCACTCCATCAGTTCGAACACGTCTTCCAATGCAGCGGTAAACAGTTTCAGGGATACTACATCCCCCTGTCTCACACCGCGCTGCAATTGGATCGGGTTCATACATCCGTTTTGTAATCGGATTGACATTGAGGCTGCCTTATATATACACTTCAAAACTTCGATGTACCGATAGTCAATCTGGCATCGCTGGAGCGACTCCAACACCGCCCATGTCTCGATAGAATCGAAGGCTTTCTCATAGTCCACATAGGCCACACACAACGACAGATTGTACTCCTCGACCTTCTCTACTATCTGCCGCAGTGTGTGTATATGGTCCATGGTACTAAAGTCTTTTCGGAATCCGGCTTGTTCGGGGGGCTAGACGTCGTCGAGCCTGCGAGTTATTCGATTATTGATGACCCTCGAAAACACCTTGTAGACGTGGCTCAGAAGCGCGATGGGCCTGTAATTCTTCAGCAAAGACCTATCGCCTTTTTTGAAGAACAGTATCACCACGCTTCTGTTCCACGCCTCTGGTGCTATACCCTGGCTTATGACGGAATCGAACAACGCTAATGTGTCGCTAATGTGACTATCGCGACAGAATTCGTAATGATGAAATCCGTAGGAGAACGAAAGTTACCGACATAGCTCTCAGAATTAGTAGGCTGAAGTTGCAATGGGCAGGCCACATCGTTCGTAGGACAGATAACCGATGGGGTAGAAGAGTCCTCGAATGGAGACCACGTCTCGGCAAAAGCAGTGCAGGCCGCCCCCCGACCCGGTGGACTGATGATCTGAAGAAGACGGCGGGTAACCGCTGGATTCAGATGGCTCAGGACTGGTCGAAGTGGCGCATATTAGGGGAGGCCTATGTCCAGCAGTGGACTTTCAAAGGCTGATGGATGGATGGATGGATGCTGTCGCCACAATTTTTATCTATTGAGTCTTTTGAAACACCTTAAACTAAGGGTTACAAGGGTGAACATAATGTCTAATGGCATTCTCTGCTAGTCAACCCTGGGCGATGGCGATAATTTGTGGTACTATTTACGGATTTCTATATTGAATATCACCAGCCTTAGACACCACATTTCTGTAAAAGCAGCTGTAATTCAATTCCACCACGTTTAATAGCCATAAAAAGGGTGTTCTTGCAATATAACATTATTTGAAGAATATATTAGATTCTCCGTGTTTTCTTTACGAACGTGACACGCGCATTGGTAGGGCAATTTATTAGATTTTCTATATAGACGCAATGTGGGACGCGTGACTATCCGTAAATGTAAGTCACGTTCTCAGGAAATAGGGATGTGATTTGAGTAAATAGGTACCGTGATTGAATTAGTGTGATAAAGTCTATGTTATAAATAGCAGACATGAAATTTATTACTATCTTTTTATCATCCGGCGTCTGAAGAGTATGTTTTTTGAGAATATTTATGTTTGTATGAAGCAGAAGTCGTGACTGATTGAAGAACAATTGTTTAGTCTGTCAACTAACTAACTAACTAACAACTGTCTAATATAATATAGATAGTCTGTAAGAAAAAGTTTATATCTTTGTACGTCTTCACGCGATCTTAGTGATATAAAAACTAAAAGTTTTTTGCATTTACCTCTATAAAAACTAAAAGGTTTTTGCATTTACCTCTAATTTGATTCTGTATACAATCCTAAGAAATTGAACAAGATTATTACATTTGCCCCTGTACACCGGGTAAATGTAATAAGACAATCATTTTTTTAACTTTAAAAATATCTGAAATTAAAATGATTTTAATATAACTTATTACTTTCAAAGTTAGCCAATTATCAGCTCAAAGACACATGGTAACCAAAAAAAATATAGCAGTAATTACTAAAAAGTTTCCATTGGTTACATGCGTCATTCTAGTTATGGCACTCGCATTTGCCCCACATAACCCTATATAGAGCAGTGATAGCCTAATGGTTGAAACTTGCCCTCTCAATCGGGAGGTCCGAGGTTCAAATCCAGGCACGCACCACTGATTCATGTGCGTATTAGAAATTAATTATCACTGCTTTTCGGTGAAGGAAAACATCAAACCTACACACCTGAGAGTGCTTAAAAAAAAGTTCTCGGAGGTGTGTAAAGTCAACCAATTCGCACTTGGCCAGCTTGGTGGACTATGGCCTAAACTCTCTCATTCTGAGAGAAGACCCGTGCCCAGCAGTGGGACAATAATGGGTTGACGAAAAACCCTATATACACATATATTAGTACTACTCTATAAATATAATACGTATTATACTATTCGTATATAATACGTATTATTCCCTGCCAACCCTCGTCAGTTAGTCCCTCATCTCGTAGTGTCCGATTTGGAGTTAGTCCTCAGTTATTTCTTACATTATTTGTGATTTATCTAGAACAAATTGTTTGAATAGATATATAATCAAAACTCCTCCTCCTTCTCATTTAGATACCTGTCTGGCCGGGTATCAAACCCGGAACCCACTGCGTGTCAGACCGATATGGTAATCGCACCGCCACGCGGGTCGTCAACGTCTCACCTATACCTGCTTTATAACAAGTGACATGAGCTGCTGTGTTAAATTTGAACGGTATGATAACAAAGGCAGATTTGCATGAGGCAGCCTAATTTAGACATCAGGCATATGGCCCACCTTCGATTCCATATTACTTTTATATTACTTATAGTTGATTACATGTATAGGATCAGTTTCATCTTGTCCCTGTAGTTCCGGGATTAGAACAGGGCTACGGTACCTCCTGCATGTCGTAAGAGGCGACTAAAAGAGGCTTCCGGGGTTACGGAGCGACAGAGTGAGAGCTCAAACCGTTCGGTCAGGCGACGCCGCGAAGGACGGCGGTATGTGTAGTCGCATACCGTCGTAAAGACCAGACGAACCCGTTGGCCCAGCCACCCATCTGTGAGGAGCCCGAAAGGGCAATGCGCTCAGAGGATTACGGTTGCGTTCCTTTGGAGATCACGGAGTCTTCTTTGTAGCGCCGAGGACGGCTACCGGGGGGTTTTAGTGCGGTAAATCTCACATAACCCTGCGTTGCTCCCACGGCGTCGGGTACGTTTTCAAAGTTTCACCTTAGTCTTCGGGAGTTGCAACGTATAGACGGATAGACGCCCTCTTCTATATTATGAAGTTTCTTATGTTATCCATCATGTGGTCTGCTCGCTCGTTTTCTACTTCAGTTTTATAAATTCAGCAGTGACTATTTACAATTTAGTACTACATGCTGATTTGCCAGTTTAATTGCTTTAACAAAGTAATCATGGAATATCATATTGTTAATTTATTTAAGCTTTCATAAAAATAAATTTATCCCTCTCAACCTTTCAAAGTCGTCTCATAAGTTCGCATCAGCAAATATATTAGAATTATTTGATATATAAAGACATAATTTCGAGATATGAAGCTCTTGATTAAATTACGCGGTTTCTCTATGTGATCTGTATTAGGGCATTATTCAATATTTATAATGTACGACAACGACGCACGATTACGACTCTATATTTTTGAGGGCATCAATCAACGTTGTCGCTTATGGCAATAAGCGACAACGTTGATTTGACTAAACTTAGATTTTCAGTTCAAAAATATAAATATTTCGAAGTTTTTTTAGCGACTGATTGAAGAACAACTGTCCAGTATGTCAACTAACAATTGTACAGTATATAGATAAAGTTCATATATTTGTAAGTTTTCAGGCGATCTCAGTGAAGTAAATACTCAAAGTTAATTTAAAATACGTATTTTTTTCCATTCACTCTAATTTGATTCCGTATACGATCGTAAGAAATTGAACAAGATTATTACATTTGCCCCTGTACACCAGATAAATGTAATAAGTTACCATTTTTTTTAACTTTAAATATATCTGATGTTGAAGTGATCTAATAAAACTTATTACTTTCAAAGTTAGCCAATTAATAGCTCAAAGACACATGGTAAACAAGAAATATTTGTCAAACATTTGGATTGTAGCGCGTGGCAAAAAGAGGTTATATGTTACATACAAACAAACAAACATACACACAAACATACACACATACATACATACATACATACATACATACATACATACATACATACATACATACATACATTACTTTCTTGCTTAAGTCATAAAAAGTTAAATACGATACATCGTGTCGTACGTAATAGACCACCTCACCTGAAAGTGGGGGATCATTTAAACCGTTTAATCCTTCGGGGGATGAAAGTTTGTATGAGCCTAAATCGGATTACAAGTTTGTTAATGTTTGTAATTTAACCAAACCGTGTCGAACGTCTATTGGTTTTGGAAACTTCGCTTGATTGACGTCAATTTAATGAAATTGTATAAGCATAGCTGTAAGTGGCTTGATTAGGGTTATACCCTTCAATTTCTTTACCTATGTATCAGGAATATTTAAATAATTTAAATCCTCAGATTTTGTTTTGTAGGGACATATAATATTGCAATGTTCATGTCAACAATTAAAATGAGATCGAGTGAATCGCGAGTGTGTGAGTGTTGCATTACAGCGAAAAATATATTGTAAGTATGTATATATAGACGACTGCGTCCGTCGCGTAAGAACAGTCTAAAATTATACACGGTTAACGGAACACGTATTTTTATTCCATAGTTCCAGATCTGTATAGGTAACCCTTTACATTACGTAAATGTTTCTTTGTACTTTAAATACCCGTGTATTAGGTATCACTAAATAGTATAAAACAAAGTCGCTTCTCGCTGTCTGTCCCTATGTAGGCTTAAATCTTTCAAAGTACGCTACGGATTTTAATGGATTTTTTTTTCATAGATTTGTCTTGATTCAAAAGAAAGGTTTTTAGTAAGGTGTTACTAGACAACTCTAATCATTTTAGATTTTCGACTTTTAGGCGAAACGAAGTTCGCCGAGTCAACTAGTGTTACATATAAAGCAAGGAAAGGCTCATAACGGGTAACAGAGAGAAAGAGAAAAATCTTTAAACTGTTTTTGTTAATAAAATTTTGAAATCGACCTCCCAATACTACCTGTATCTATGCAATACAGACTCCCAAATCTATAGCAGAAGCTTTCTACAAACACATAACGTTACTCTGTTGTGAGACAGGTTTGACAGTCTTCTTCAAGCAAACGTAAAATAATACTTCCACCTTTAATTTGAAATATTATCAGAAATGAGATTAAAAGAATGATATAATCCGATTAACTCAAAAGAGACACGCTATAAGTCAAAACCGCGGACGAAGCAAAACCGTGAAAATATTTGTAACTTTCCAAAGAAATGAGGAAGTTTTAATCTTATTGATTTTCGCTCTCAATCCGCGGTGACAACGGCTGATATTTAAATCTGTTTAATCCGGATTATCGAGGTATTAGACAGAGATGGTAAAAGGAAAAGAGATGAAACATTATTTGTTTGCGTGCAGTGATGTTGGGCCAATGTTTCGAACCAATATTGGGCCAACAATTATTTTATGTTAAGGGAGTATCAAACGAGCTTGCAATCCACATAATGGTAAGTGGTCACTGCCACTTAAGGACATCTGTAAGTAACTTTATGCAGATAGGCTCTGAATCGATGGCATATGTGTTACTACTCCTTTTTTTTGTTCTCGAGGGGGAACCTTCAAAAGGTACCCGACGCCGTGGGAGCGACGCAGGGTTATGCTTGATTTTTACCAAAAGCACTCCAATCTCCAAAATCTCCAAGATCTCCAAAAGCACGCAACCGGAATCCTCTGAGCGCGTTGACCCATCGGGCTTCTCCCAGATGGACGGCTTTGCCCACCGCTCCGTCTAGTCTTTACGACGATATGCGAACATACACACCGCCGTCCTTCCTGGGATCACCTGGCTGGACGGTTCAAGCTCCCACTATAGCCGTCGGCAAGCCCGGAAGCCCCTTTTAGTCGCCTGTTACGACAGGCAGAGGATACCGTAGCCCTATTCAGATCCCGGAACTACAGGGACGATGTGTTACTACTCCTAAGATCTGCGATGGTTACATTTGAGTGAGCCAGCAACCACAATCTTCCATTGAAACGCAATAACTGCTTCACGTTAGAAATAGTAAATTATTACTTATTGGGTTTGTTCCTAAATAAAGAAATATTTTTGTTTGTAGAGTCTCTAATTCCCAGAACATTCAACCAACTTTTAGCTTTTTAGCAGTTGATAATAACAGTTCTTGTTAGGTTCTTCGAAATTACTTCATTATTTTTTTCGTGGAAAATGTCTTCTTTTCTCTTTGTAAATACAAAATATTAGGTTTTATGAACATTTAGTCTCAAACATCAAAGGTATCGTTTTGACGGGAAGATATTACTTTATTTTCTACAAAATTCTATTTGATCACAGTAGTTCAGATATTAATTATTAAAAAAGTAAATACCTATAGAAATATTCTGTAAGATATATACGGCAAATAACTTACTATGACATATGAAATTATTAATTTGAAAATGAATAGATGTTAGCTAATTAATTTTACTTACATAATAAAGAAAATCTGTCAAACGTAAATAATCACGAAAGTACCCAATTTATACCCTCTTTTTGTTTCCATGAAACTTTGAAATAAGAATATATAAAAAGTGTCTTTTATGTGTGTTTTTCTATGTTTTAAAAATAGAAAGTAAACGAGCAAGCAATTCACCTGGAGGCCACCTTTCCACATGGATCCATATATTCTTAGGTAAAGTTACATTCATATCTGAAATCTACCACATACCTATGCGTCGGTTTTTTGGATATTTTAGGTTACAGGCTATTTCTCTCGAATGTCCCGGAAGCATCCTTGGGGTCCTCTCATATAATAATATCTTTGCATGATATGGACAAATGATACGTTTTCAGCACTTCATGTGACTTGATTTGACGACCCGCGTGGCGCAGTGGTCATCGTGGTGGTCTGACGCGCAATGGGTTCCGGGTTCGATTCTCGGCTAGGTATCTGAATGAGGGGTTTAGATTCCTGTTCTGGATCTGGGTGTTTGTGTATTCGTCTTGTGTGTTTCCATGGTACCCGTGACACAGGAGAAAATTCTAGTGTGGGGCAGTGAGTCGAAAACGCGTGTGACCCTGGTACTTAGATATTAAAATAAATAAACATAAGACAAAAAAATACGGCCAATTTATATATTTATCAAAGAGGAAATGTGAATAACAGTATTAAGATAACTATATACAGAAATAATTTATTACAAGGTATGTCTGCAATACTTTCTTGCTACAAAGTCTTTCTTTTTCTTGCTACAAAGTTTCTTGTCTTTCTTGCAAAGGCTACGATTGTGGAGGCCTGTATCCAGCGGATCTCAAAGGGATGATTTATGGGTGTATTATGAAAGCATTTTTATATGTATTTTTTTATATTTTACTAGCTATTGCCTGCGACTTCGTCCGCGCTTTCTTAGTTTTTCGTAAACAAAGTATGTCCTCACGATTCAGTGGTTTTGATGTAACAAACAGATTAACTTTCGTATTTTATTATGGAAATATAATATGTCAATCTACAATAGTTACACGTGTTATTGTGAGTCGACCACAAAAGATGGACATATGCTGTCGTAGGATATTTTTATACAATTTTATGGAGAATATTTCTGTCATACATCATTTCTGTATAGCTTTAACCATTAAGGTTGCACCCGTGTGCACGACGGAAGCTTAAAAAAAACTTGAGAGGTGTCAAGGGACACCCGGATGGAACGAAGTTCCTTTCGATTAATTAGTGAAGGAATTATAATAAAATTTTATTTTTTTCAAGTAAAAATTATTTAAAATTGTTACTATTATTTTTATTATTTATTATTTACAAAAAAACCTGTATACACTCAACAAAAATAATCGTCGCGACACCACACTGTTCAATGCGAAATAGAAATGAAAATATCTGGCTTGCTTTCTATAAGAGAGAGAGAAAGAGACAGACAGAGAAACATGCGCAGGCCGCACAGCTTACTATACCAAAAAGTGTCGTGACAACTTTTCGTAAGAATTTTTTCCGTCTAGCCCCCTTTCACGACGCGCGATAAGGAACTACGTTCCAAAAATGGAGTATCTTTTCCCGTTTTCCTGACATTTCCACTGCTCTGCTCCTATTGATTGTAGCGTAATGAGAAGTATACTACCAAAAGTATACCAGCCAGGAATATTAAAAATAATTGTACCAAGTTTCTTTGAAATCCGTAGAGTAGTTTTTGTTTCTATAACGGTTATAAAGAGAGACAGACAGACAGACAGACAGACAAAAATTATACTAATTGCATTTTTGGCATTAGTATCGATCCCTAATCACCCCATGATTGTTATCTTAGAAATATATAAATTTCATGTAAAGAATTGACCTCTCTACAGATTTATTTTTATATAAATACTAGCTGACCCGACAAACGTTGTTTTGCCATATAAAAAAAATAAGGGTGGACAACCCTTAAGGGGTATGAAAAATAGATGTTGGCCGATTCTCATAGATACCGGATAAGCACAGAAAATTTCATCAAAATCGGTCAAGCCGTTTCGGAGGAGTATGGCAACAAAAACTGTGACACGAGAATTTTATATATAAGATAGATTATATTAACCTCTTGAGGAAATTACGACTTTGGCTTAATGAAAAGGTCAATGTATCATTATTAACATTCCGGACATAACGAAGGATATACCTACTATGCCCTTATCTGCTCCCAAAGTTGATATTTATGAATGTAACTAGTACAGAATTAAAAGTTATAGAAATGCTTTTGGCAATTCTCTTATAGTTATTAGCTATTTCTCATGGTTATAATACTTAACGGGTACTCACGATATGCGGTTGCATGGATCGTGGTCACGGCCAAACAGTTCGGCCGTGACCACGATCCATGCAACTGGGTCGAAATATCGGCAAAAAGAATTCTATAAGAATTCATAAACCGCATATCGTGAGTACCCGTTAAGTATTATAATGTATCAATTCCGCGATAATACTAGTTTAAAATCATATATTTCTCATGGTTTCACAAGCGTTTAAAATTGTTATTTAACTTTGACTGCTTCTAGCTAATAGAGTATGTGAATTGTAATGAATAACTGAAAGATACATTATATGGCCCACAATATCTCAAACGATAGTTTTGGTTAAAAGCGTAAAAAAATTCATAAAAGCAGTCGTAGGTAAGACCGATAAAATACGTATTGTTAAATAATTATTTAAGTTTCGATTTTTTATAAGATTAAAGTAGCAAATGCATACCATTGCGCGTTCAGTGCACCTGATGGTAAACGGCCCATGGCTATCTTTAAGCTATACATAGAGATCAAATTAAAAGATCAAAAGATCAAGGGTTCTATCTGATGTCAACCACAGATGTGTTAAACTCCCAAGGACTAAAGTGGTCGCCTCTTAAGAAAGTGGGCCGGCAACCACACCCTAACGAAACGCAAGAACTGCGTCCTTGAAATAGGTGTAGCGTGGTACCTCCCCAGTCGAACTTCACTGGTTCCACCAATACAATCATCATGTTTGCTTTTATTTATTTATTTCAGATACACCATCGACTTATACAGTAGGTACATTTTACAATGTATTATAAGAATGTTCTATGTGATTTGCCATTACAGGTGTATACAACATTCAATATGCACAATGTAACTAAAGCACAAAGAGTAAATTTAACAAATTATAATCAAAGAATACCTTTTTTTGTTTGTTTTCTAGGGGGAAACCTTCCAAAGGTACCCGACGCCGTGGGAGCGACGCAGGGTTATGTGGGATTTTTACCGCACTAAAACCCCCCCGGTGGCCGTCCTCGGCGCTGAAAAGGAGGACTCCGGGATCTCGAAACGACTTCAACCGGAATCCTCCGAGCGCGCTGCCCCATCGGGCTCCTCCCAGATGGGCGGCTGGGCCCACCGCTCCGTCTAGTCTTTACGACGGTATGCGACCACACATACCGCCGTCCTTCCCGGGATTGCCTGACCGAACGGTTCGAGCTCCCACTCTAGCCGTCTGCAACCCCGGAAGCCCCTTTTAGTCGCCTCTTACAACAGGCAGGGGATACCGTAGCCCTATTCTGACCCCGAGACTACAGGGACAATCAAAGAATACCTACCTATTACATACCGTCTATACCTATATTATGTTAGTGCGTTACATTATATCACAATTAAAGAAAAGTAGGAACTAAAGTGTATGGAGCTTAACACTCCTTGATAAATTTGGATATATCCACATCACTATTTTGAACAATATCATTTATATGTTTTCATCATACAAATCAATCAATGATCCACTCAATAGTGGATCATTTTTATCTAAATTTGTTCTATAAAACGTTTAAGGAGAAGGTTTTATTAATGGGATGTCTAGGTATACGTCGTGGGACATTAACATTTTTATTTCTGTCTTATAATATAGGTACAGTACAATACAAATACAAAATGTCTTTATTGTACACCAATATATATGTAACAAAAACAAAAGATACATAATGTTAGGTACAAAAGGCGGTCTTATCACTTGATAGCGATCTCTTCCAGACAACCTTTGTGGCAGAAGGAAACATTTTAGATGCAAGAGAGGGTAGGGGTTACAGAAGAATACATATCGACTTGATAGAAACATAAATATATCACCAGCTTATTTAGATCTTAAAGAAATGAAGAAATATATACAATATATTTATAAATCTTACCATTTCTACTTGATTGTGATCTATGGCAACTAATTACAAACTTGAGGTAACCCCGAAAATCTACCCGAAACTCCGTGCGTGTACAGAATACTTTATTGGAGTGTTTCGAAGTAATTTTCCTACTCACGAGAACTATTTGCCAAGTTTAAGAAACATGTGTTTCTAAGAGATGTACTAAAAGGCACTTCTTACATCAAAACATTTTAATATCTGTCCTCGT
Source organism: Spicauda simplicius (assembly GCA_949699795.1). Lineage (NCBI taxonomy): Eukaryota > Metazoa > Arthropoda > Insecta > Lepidoptera > Hesperiidae > Spicauda > Spicauda simplicius. The sequence goes on along the minus strand of OX453077.1, from coordinate 12,495,992 downwards.
AGTGAAAGCGGAAAGTTTCATTTAGCCCAATTGATATAGGTATTCCACGAGACCAACGGTCGATATTCAACCGTAATTTAGATTAAAATTAACTACATATTGTCGAAAGTAGTACGAGTTTCAAATTCAAATAAATTGTAATAATTTTTTACTTACTTTGAACACACCCAATAATGGTAAAAAGAGGTATAATTAACTAAGCTGCATTTAGGAGCAATAGCGGGTATTTTGACAAAGACATCTGACATTTTTGACGTTGTGTTTTCATAGTAAGACATTGAATGATTTATTTCAATTATTAGGTATGTGTTTGATTTTGTGTATGTAGTTGATTTTATGTATGTTTGAAGCATTATTTGACAAAAATATTAGCATTGCACAGTTCTTCTCTGTATCAACTTGAACGTGCGTGATTTCGTACTACTCCGTCTGCGACAAGTTTTTGCTTCAAATATTAATATATAGATAACATGGTTTTACGTAAAAAAACTTTTAAAAACCAACGTAATACCTTCGCAAGTTTTCTTATATGTTATAAAATTAAAAGTCATAAATAAATATAACAGTAATGATTAAAAGTATTAATTAACAATAATTATTAAAAGTCATAAATAAATATAGTAGAAACCAATTCAGCAAGTATTCTAGGCACCTTTTTATAAGAAAAGTCAGTTTTCAATTTAAAATCTAGTTTTCAATTTAAGGCGAAACGATCTTGGAACATTCCCAAGAGTCGAGATAATTGAACTGATAAAAGTTTCATATTGTATAGTTTGACCGGAGGTTTTTTGCTATTATATAAATTCAACGAAGCTTGGAGCGTTTTGATACTTACTAGCTATTTCCCGCGGATTCACCCGCATTGAAAAAAATAAAAAAAAACAAATACTAAATGTCACCTCACTTAATCCATCCATCCATCCAGACAAAGAGTCAGTCAAAAGTTTCAAAAATACTGTATCAACTTATTCTTATTCATCCAAATTTCAATTAATAGTTTAGATGTAAAGCGATTTCAGATACACAAACAGACAAAAATGCAAATTTTTATTACTCTACTTTACAAGATGGTAGAACCAGTGTAGTTCGACGCGGGAAATACCACCGCCACACCTATTTCTAGCGTGAAGCAGTTCTTGAGTTTCGATGGTAGGGTGTGGTTGCCGGAACACTTTTATATGAGGCGACCATCATAGCCCTCGGGAGTAGCGACGCCTCTGTGATTGACTTCAGATAGAACCCCGTGTTCTATATGAAATTGCTTACAGATGTCCATGTGCGGCAAAAAACTAACATTCGCATTCGCATTCGCGTTCGCGAATGTCAACTAAAACATATGTTACATCATTAGTACAGGTACAAAATAACTTTTTAGAATTTTTGTACCGACAAAATAAGTAAAGTATAAGTCCCGAAGAGATATGAATTCTCAGCCCAAATACTTTATTCTTCAGTGGTATTTGTTTAAATGTATAAAAGAAACAAAGGTTTTACCAAACGTAGAGCCTTAAAGGCATCCCTCTTCCATCCCTCGTGTACTATTAAGAATAGGGGTTGAAAGGAAATTCCTTTATATATTCCTCGCGAATTGTGATTTATATTAAGGTTGCTTGAATTCAGACTTTTTTCCACTTATATTTCCCGCGTCTGATTTTTTTTAACTTACAGTTATTATAGCTAACGATTAAGTAAATCAATATAAAGGAATAATCACTGGATATTAATATATTATGGGTACAACCCATTATTGTCCCACCGCTGGGCACGGGTCTTCTCTCAGAATGAGTTTTTTAGGCCATAGTCCACCGCGCTGGCCAAGTGCGATTTGATGGACTTCACACACCTCCGAGAACTTTTTTAAAAGAACTCTTGGGCGTGTAGTTTTCCTCACGATGTTTTCCTTCACCGAAAAGCAGTGATAATTAATTTCTAATACGCACATAAATCAGTGGTGCGTGCCTAGGTTTGAACCTCGGACCTCTCGATTGCGAGGGCAAGTTTCAACCATTAGGCTATCACGGCTCCGCAATATATATTATATTATCTTGTTATTATTATAAACGCGAAAGTTCGTGAGAATTTATGTGAGAGTGAGATTTCTCTAAAAGACTATAACACAGTGTTAAGGTGATAGAACCAGTGTAGTTCGACCGGGGAAGTACACCCACCATACCTATTTCTAGCGCGAAGCATTTCTTGCGTTACGATAGAATAGTGTGGTTACCGGCACATTTTCACATGAGGCGACCATAATAGTTCTCGGGAGCAGCAACGCATCTGTGATTGACTTCAGATGGAACCCATGTTCTGTATGAAGTTGATTACAGATGGGCGGCAGTGGCCACTTACCATCAGGTGGACTGCATGCTCGTTTGCCGCTACAGTCAGATAAAAAAGAACAGTTTATAACCTACATTAACAAATTGTATTCTCCACACTGTAGAAGTGACTGTCACAGATAATATCAGCGTAATAACGTAGTATTAAATAATTTAAATAATTTTAAATAATCATTATTTGGCTTCTATAATATGTCATTTGATGGTAGGAATATTAAAACCGAAAAACAGTAATAATAAGATAGAAATAAAAAAAAGTTTAGTTTTGGTCAATAAGTAAGCTTCTTAAAATGTGCACGTGTCTAACGTGAAGGGTTGATATAGTGCTCTACTCTGGCCTTTTCAAGTCGTCAATTTCTAGAAGACAGACAGACAGTCGTAAGAACAAAAAAAAACAGAAAAATGAAGAAAAGCTCCAAACTTATAACACTTCTTCTGAAATATAAATCACTATTCTTAGAGCACTAAGAATAGTGATTTATATAGACAAATTCAATTCAATTCAATTTATTTATTGCAGGAAAAGGTTACATAAGTTCTTTATAAATTGCAGTTTTATTGTTCGCTTATCCTCACCAATAAAGTATGCAAATTCAAATATAATTATAAAATGTCAAATTTAGAATTAGGTCAATAAAATCTAATAATAATTTATATTATAATATATCTTTTATGTTACATTGTTAATTAATGAAATAGATATAGACATAGAATATAGGTTAGGTTAATATAGATAGACAAAGAATTTAGGACAGAATTTTCGCCTCAATCTTCCTTCATAACCCTTAAGGGATGGTCTTAGTAAAATACGCCTATAGCAACGAGTATAGGCATACTATACTTAGTTTTATGAGCATGATGACAAAACTGAGATATGGATTTTGTGAGAAAAATATCACATTTTTTGGGACAGCGACAATGTTCTCTTTGATGTTCATGACTACCTAATGAACGTCTATTTATCTTGTATATGACTTTTTGTTATCTTGTATATTACCTTTTGATGTGTTATTTGGTTCAATTGTTGTTTAGTTTAATTTATGAAAACGTGGCACACGGTCCAGGGATTAATATGAAAGTTAAAATAATATCCTTATGTTTTGGTAGATATAACAGTTTGATTTGAAAGCGAACGTGTATCACATAAAATAGTATTTAAAGTTATATACATAAAATCAATTAACATAATATTTTAATGGTTTCACAAATAAGACATAAGTAGGTATAGATATAGTTTTTCATATAAAATCAAATATTCTCTAAAAGGTGTTATTCTTTGGCTCTGTTGTAAAGTTGTATTTTACGAGATACCTAAAAATACCTTACGGGGTCAATAATGTGTAAACCTATATGAAGTTCCATAATAAGGTCTGATGGTCTGACGGTGAGAAGTCAATTGTTATAAACAATAATTACGGATAAAACATACATATTGAAGGTTGAGCGATTGGAGTCCCGCCATAAGGTGAACTTCAATTCCTATGTGGTGGGAGTTCCAACGAAGCAGATGTCAACCTTCATGAAGGAAGAGTTTTGGCCGAGAGGTGTTGTGTTACGGCGATTCCGAGGCCGGCTACCTGACACAGCGCGTAACACGATGCCGCATATTCGTGTGTTACATAACCCTAACGCTGATGCACAGCCCTAGTGCATCGCGACCTAGCCAGCAACCCGAGGAGCTGACGCAGCACCTACAACGTTCCCACATATCGTGGGAATACACGGCATTCCGAGCTCTAACATCGACTCGGTCTCACCCCTTTAGTTTTAAGTTAAAATTTAGTTAATATTTTAGTATAATTAAATGTTAAGAATGATTTTGAGTTTCCCTGCGACCCCCGGCCGCCACCAAACATAACTCGTGCTACTTAATTTTTAAATATTGTTTATTTATAGTATTGTTATATTTTATATTTCTATTTTGTATAGTATTATTGTTTTATTATGTTTTATGTATTAATTTGTCATATTGTTTATTTGTATTTGTGTATTACTTTCTATGGGTAGTAGCCTGAAATAAATAAATAATGTAGATCGCAGATAAAATGACATAAAAGAAAAAACAAAACATAAAATGCAACGCTAAAAATACATTTGATCGAATGCAATAAGCTAAAACCAAACAGAGGAATTGAAAACAAAACATTCACTACAAACAAAGGTAGCGCAAACAAACAAATAACAAACACGACTTGAAACTGCTTTACCATCGATTGAATGTCTCATATCAGTACGTAGAGGCAATTAAAATACGACTAGGCTCGACCGCGACTTTCCATGAATAAAGGAAAATACTATATAAGAAATAGTTTTCTTAGGTAACTTTGTAATTATTATCATAACTATCAAGATTGTATCATTTCATATCTATTTGTAAACATGATAGTACATAGATCTCTCTTTGAAAATTTTTTTTATTTATTTATTGCACCTTTATAAAACAAAAGTTTCAATAGGATAAACTTAATGCCTTATGTCATTCTCTGCCAGTCAACCCTGGATGGCTGGAAATTTTGCGGCAGGTGTAAATTTAGAGAAAACTATAATATAGATACTTAATATACTAGCTTAAAAATACATACAAAATACAATTATACATACATACTATAAATAAAATAAATATAACAAATACATATTTTTATTAAAAATAATCTAAGCGTACATAGTATAGGTTTTTTCATCTGAATTGAGAGAGAAGACATAAGAGAGTTTTTACGTCGCATCTTTACTTATAAAATACCTATATTATTTGGTAAATATAAGCATTTCGAAAATTCAATACCTTTAATACTCTACTTAAGATAAGAGATATTATTTCTAATGACAAAAATATACAACAACAACAAAAACTAAAACGACAACAACCAAAAAAAATTAATGATGAAGTTACATAATTCAGAAAGACGTATCTTACAATTTTATAACAATGTAGATAATTGAATACGTTACAAGGCCAGGATCATTTATAATTAAGAAAGAGAATTGCCAGCCGTTGCCCACGTGTTGGCTCCCACGACCATTTCACTTTCCTATTGGTCTATACTTCTTTGGAATTGAAACACGTCAATGCGAAACACCTGGAACATGACAGTGAAATAATCGATCACTTGACCTAGCGCAAGTGTCTCAAATAAACGTATTTTGGAAAGATCATTTAAATATTTCATAAAAATTAAGAATTGATTTTAGCCTTGAATTAAAAGAGAAGAAAAAATTGTGGAAGCTGAAATTATATTCTTGTTCATAAACTAACTACTGAAGTTAAAGGTGCGAAAAATAAAATTTTGGAAACAAAAGTTATTTTAAGAGACAATTTTAATAATGATGATAATTTTACAGATGATGACCAAAACGAAAACGCAGGGCCTAGTGTCCGATTTGATGCCTAACATCAAATTAATGCAATTGTCTGGACATTTTTTGTTTAATTATCACTCGGGTAAGTTACTATTGAAGAAATATTTAGACGACGACGATTTGAATTGAATGATAGGATTACTAAAGAAAGCAGTGGCAATTTGTTTACTGGTATAATATATAGTATATATTATTTTTGACCAGCTTCAATATTTATTTTGAATCCAAGTCAAAATCTACAAAATTTATTCCTTAATCATAACTCTTCTTCTTAATACGTATTTCCTTTTACTCATATCATCCGTATTGCAGATAGTGCTGGAATGTCGACTCTCCTCCGTAAGGTCTACGCAAGCGTCCATGCCTTTCTCATCGTCATCAATTACTTGTGCATGGCTGCTAACATGGCTCAGTATTCCGATGAAGTAAATGAGCTTACTGCAAACACCATCACTGTTCTCTTCTTTGCGCATACTGTGATCAAGCTGGTATTCTTCGCCATTAACTCCAAAAGTTTCTACAGGTTGGTTTTCATCTTTATTTGATATTAAAAAAAAAAAAAAAAAAATTGCTTCGTTTAATGCTATTGCTTCGTTTTTAGTAGTTATATTATCTTTAGTAAGACGTTGGTCATCAATATCTATAAAATACCCTATTACTTTCAACTATAACCGTTTAAAATTTCCTAGTTGAAATGCGTTGTATAAAAAAATAAGCTTTTACTCATGGCTTACTTTACGATTTCTCAATAATGTACCTATTATTCGCCTTTTCTCATAATTTCTTCCTTTCTGATGTGGTGTTAGCTCAAAAAAAATTGCCTTTCAATATCAATAAAAGAATGTTGAGTATATGTTGTATATAATTTAGTGAATTTATTTTATGGAATAGTGACATATTAACCTTCAGAAGTACATTATATTGAAGCGGATACAAACGTTTGTGGGAAACACTGACTATATAATATTTAAAATGATTCCTTTTAAAAAAATATAACTTTACTTTTATGACAATTTTACCGCTATGATGATTTAATTATTTAAATCGAATAACGCAATTGGGAACACGTCTATTCAATTATGATTGCAATCATCGAACTCGTCGCGATTAATTAAAATATTTTGAAGTGCATTCATATATGTTAACAATTATGTGACACTACCATTTTATCCGATTAAGTCTGAAAAAGGGAATGTTTTCGAGCGGATGTATGAATGTATTGTATATGTATCTATCTATGTCGATTTCTTTAAGCTTGATAGATTGTGACATATTATGACATACTCGTATTATTTGAATCGACTCAGTTGTTGGGACAAGCTATATGACTTTTGAATATCATGCCTGTAATTAGAGGAAAACGGGAAGAGAGATGATTGTTAACATCATTAAAATAAACGGAATGGATTTTTATTTTTTCCAAAGGTTAAAGTATTGTATGCAATAGAGCTCTTATATGTTAAATGGATGTGATGCACAACAATACTACATTTAATACATATCGCAACAAACTTTTTTGGAGCTCCGAGCATAGAATTCTAGACCTTGACCAAGCTGCCTTCTCACATGAAACAGTAGGAAAACCCTTGGATTCTGAGAGTGGAATTAATTGGAGTGAGGAGTTTTACATTTGTTCAATGGACTTCAAAGAGCAGATGGGTGAATTATTAGAATAAAAATGAGAGAGCTGAGAAGATAAAAAATATATGTATAATGTATATAATGGTAACAGTGGTTACCGTGAGTAAGTGACCGCATTAATTGTTGATGTTACACAGGAAGATACTAAAGTCCATCTTCTGGATTCTGTCCAGGCCCGGTCTGACGTTAGTATGATTTCAGTTTCATTTTCAGTAAAATAGGTATATGAAACATACCGTGTTCATACAGTGCCTTCTTAGGTATTAAAATTTGGGCTTCTACTTTTATCCAGAACGAAGTTATAGGGGGTTTAAAATGGCCCGAATTGCTGCGAGAAAAGTATGGTACGGCCGTGCCGCTTTTTTGCTCGACTTTTAATAATAATGAAAGTACGCAATCAGTACCGCGTGAAATACTCACACACGCTTTCTACACTCATAGGATTTTCTCCTGTGTCGTGGGTACTATGGACATACACAAGAAGAATACACAAACACCCAGACCCAGAACATTAATCTAAACTCATTCAGATACCTGTCTGGCCGGGAATCGAACCCGGGACCCATTGCACGTCAGACCGGTATGGTAACCGCTCGGCCACGCGGGTCGTCTATATAATACTAGTCAGAAGGTTTGAAATGCTTGCTCATTTCCACCCTATGAGTATCCGGGGAAATCTTTGAAATAAATACACTGTACCGTCGTATTGTACGACTCGCTCGATTAAGCCGGATCGCTAGGGAATGTTGGTACGATTGGTACTAAAATACATTTTATAATCAAGAAAGGCAAGTGCTGATTGTATTGATATTAAAGTCAAAATAAAAATTGATGACCATGAAAGTGTAGTTGCGAAACAATTGTGGGGCCAGAATATTTTTGGAATTGATGTTGAATTTGCCAAGGACTGAATAGTGGTTAATTCTTTTTTTAAGAAGTATGTTAGTACCTCCAAAAAATCAGTGAAATTAAAAAGGGAAAATTTGTTACTCTCGACTTACGTATAGAAAGGTTCTATAATCAATCACTAGATAACCTTTTTTTTTGTTTTCGAGAGGGAAACCTTCAAAAGGTACTCGGCGCTGTGGGAGCAACGTCGCGTTATGTGGGACATTATCCTTACTAAAACCCCCCCGGTGGCCGGTCTCAGCGCTGCGTGGAGGACTCCGGGATATCTAGCAGAACACAACCGTAGCCCCCCAAGCGCGATGCCCCTTTCGGACTCTTCCTCGATGTGCATTTGCGCTCTCCATTTCTCCTGGTGCTTACGACAGTATGCGACCACACATACTGCCGTCCATCCCGAGGTTATTGGCTGGGCGGTTCGAGCTCCCACTCTAGTCATCCGAAACCCCACTAGCCCCCTTTTAGCCGCCTCTTGCGACAGGCAGTACCGTAGTCGTATTGAATCCCCGGCTACAGGGGTATCATTAGGTAACCTAGTGCAGCGTTATTGAAAATGGGCATCCTAGATCCAGCCTTGTTAAATAGCTAACCTGTATTAGATGTCTTTGATCAGCCAAATTAATAGCCTCAGTCCGATGATAATAATCGGGACCGATGTTTGAACATATTACCTATACAATACAATTACATGTTCTTTGTGGATTTACTTGTAGATGTCCACGAATGGTAATGATTAGATAGCACTAGGTGGACTACAAGTTCTCTCACTATTTCCACGATGGAATAGCATGGTTTAAATGTGTATTGTAATTTTTTTGTACATAGGTATCATATGTGAGTATATTTGCGTGTTCTACAAATTTTCTATTAGAATTTAACATTTTACAGGCTTGAAGAAAAGTCATCAAAAGCGCTTAAAGAAATGTGATTTAATGTACTGTAATTGACGGCAATCAATAGTTTAAGCAGTCAAATATTTTCATTGCATATTCTACCAATGTTAATTGATTTCTATTAGAATTGTTCGTTGTCTACAAATCACAATATATCGCCCCCATACCGAGATTGTTACGAAAAATCTTTAAACTTCGCCACTCAGCGTTACTTTTCTATATTTATGCAATTTAAAAACTAATACAAAACTCTTTGACAATTGTACCGTGAACATTAATACATATACTATAGGGTTGTCAATGTCACCCAATTGGAATTGAAGAGCTGAGGCGCTGGCGGTAAATGGGAATCATTTTCCTGTCCGCCGCGTTAATATCAAGGTGGAAGAACCAGTGTAGTTCGACCGGGGAAGTGCCATCGCGACACCTATTTCTAGCGTGAAGCATTTCTTGCGTTTCGATAGAAGAGTGTTGCCGGCACACTTTCACATTAGGCGACCATCACAGACCTCGGGAGCAGCAACGCATCCGTGATTGACTTCAGATGGAACCCATGTTCTGTATGTAGTTGATTGCAAATGTCCACGGGCGGCAGTGTCCACTTATCATCAGGTGGACCGCATGCTTGTTTGCTACTTCAGTCAGATAAAAAAATGCTTTGTACATCCCTTGGTTATTGAACTGAATAATGATATTAAAATGCAATGATACACGATTATAAGCTTTTCTTTTAACGTGACTATACAATGCAATTACAAACTAATACAAAACCCTTTGACAATATTACCGTAAAAGCATTTAACAAACAATGCTTGTCAAATCAACCGGCTACAAAGGAAACTCATTATCACCGAATTTTAATTGAACAGGCGAGGCGCTGGCGGTGAAAGCGAATCATTTTCCTGTCCGCCGCTTTCATTTTCCTTTATACACCCCTTGGTTATTGTATTGAATAATATTATTAAAATGCAATATATGTGTGTACCTACATTTTTTTATTTGACTGAAGTAGCAAACGATCATGCAGTCCACCTGATGGTAAGTGGTCACTGCCGCTCATGGACATCTGCAATCAACTTCATACAGAACATGGGTTCCATTTGAAGTCAATCACAGATGCGTTGCTACTCCCGATGACTATGATGGTCGCCTCATAAAAGTGTGCCGGCAACCACATCCTTCTATCGAAACGCAAGAAATGCTTCACGCTAGAAATAGGTGTGGCGGTGGTACTTCCCCGGTCGAACTACACTAGTTCTACCACCTTCAGAATCCATTAGCTTAGTAGGATTCATAAGCTTACTTGAAGTAATACCGGTATTGGGATAAAACCTTTTGGTTGAAAACGCGGGATATTCTTAAAGCTATTGCATAGCTTTTATTGCGGGCTATGACCGCGGCGACCGAATCAAGAAACTCCGTAACGCAAAAAACCTAGCACCCTCCTCTCCGCCTACCATGTAGCGCAGCCAAGCGTTCGCTTAAAGTAAAGTATATGATACGACAGAACGATGGTCGCTCGGATCGCGACAAGCTGCTCGGAAATCGGACGAATATATAAGCAGCTGTTTGCGAGAAAGTATATAGTATCAAAGAAAAGAAGACTTTAATTAATATCAAAGAAAAAAAATACTATATAAATAAATGAATAATTATAATTGCATAAGTTGATAAAAAAAATGCAATGGCTTTACCGCGGCAGTCCCGGAGTGCCGCACGTTTTTTTACTATAGCTTCACCCTAATTATGTACGAAATTTTCATTTCTTTGAATAGTTGGCATATTGTAAGTGAAACTCGAGCTGAAGAACTTGCAGCTAGTCCCTACTGAGTGTGATTTTCAAGGCAATTATCATTTCCTCCTTTGTAAGATTCTTAAAATAGTCTGTAGTTCTGAAGATGATAGAACCAGTGTTTTTCGACCGGCGAAATACCACCACCACACCTATTTCTAGCTTAAAACAGTTCTTGTGTTTCGTTCGAAGGGTGTGGTTGCCAGCGCACTTCTATATGAGGCGACCATCATAGTCCTCGGGTGGAGCAACGCATCTGTGATTGACTTCAGATAGAACCTATGTTCTATATAAAGTTGTTTACAAATGTCGATGGGCGGCAATGATCACTTACCATCAAGCGGACTGCATGCTCGTTTGCTACTTCAATTAGATAAAAGTCTATTTCCTACAGGACTCTAGCAGTATGGAACCAGTCAAACAGCCACCCGCTGTTTACGGAGTCTGATGCCAGGTACCACCAGCTCTCGCTGACCAAGATGAGGAGGCTTCTCTACTTCATCTGTGGAATGACCTTGTTGTCTGTTGTCAGTAAGTATAATGTGGCGACCTCCCGCTACTCATCAAGAGATGGCGCTACTAGTATTCTGAAACACGCTATCGAAGCATTCTCATAATCCTGCATATATACAAGTTCCGAACAACGACTGTTGGAGCACGGTCGCTCCCCAGGCATGATCCCCTAGCCTGGCGGGAGATCTCCCTTTGCCAAAGTGGTGACCCCGACGTGATCCTCCTTTTACGATTTTGAAATAGCAAGTGGCACTCCACCTGATGATGTATTATGTTTCATCTAGTGATGAATTACAATGTTCTACATTCTGCCTTTCTGTTTATGTGTTTAATGCGAAAATCGTAGGTCTTTTAACTGACGAACATTGAGTTTTTGTTTATGACTGAAGTAGCAAAAGAGCATGCAGTCCACCTGATAAGTTGTGACTGCCGCCCATTGACACCTGTAAGCAATTTCATATAGAACATTGGTTCTATCTGTAATCAATCACAGATGCGTCGCTACTACCGAGGACTATGATGATCGCCTCATATAAAAGTGTGCCGGCAACCACACCGCTCCATCGAAACGCAAGAAATGCTCTAAGCTAGAAATAGGTGTGGCGGTGGTACTTCCCTGGTTGAACTACACTGGTCTACCACCTACAAAAAGTGTACAAAGGTGGTAATTGCCAGGTCGTAGAACGAGCATGATTCAATCGTGGACCTCCCATCACTTACACATATTTCTAGCGTGAAGCCGTTCTGGCGTTTCTCTGCAAATATATGGTTGCCGGCTGACTGTGACCGTTTTAGTCGCCGAGAGTAGCAAGGCATCTGTAATTGACTAGGTAGAACCTTTGTTTAGCAGATATCCACTGGCAGTGACCACTTACCATCAGATAGACTTCATGGACAGCATGCTCGTTAAAAAAAACGCTTTCTACATTCATAGCTCCACAGTAGGATTTTTCCAGTGTCGTGGGTGCCCTGGACACACACAAAGACGTATACACAAACACCCAGACCCAGAACAGAACAGAATCTAAACTCATCATATAGATACTTGTTTGACCGGGAATCGAACCCGGGACCCACTGCGTGTCGGACCGCAGTGGGTCCCGGGTAACCGCTGTGTAACCGCTGCGCCACGCAGGTCGTTTAATCATTTCATCATCACTTTTTTACGCTAATTAAATTATTTCTGATATTCTTTCTAACAGGCTGGGTAACACTTACCTTCTTCGGAGAGTCCGTCCGTTTGTTAGTCAACAAGGAGACTAATGAGACCCTGACCGAGCCAGCACCCAGACTGCCTTTGAAGGCATGGTACCCATTTAACGCCATGAGTGGTACCATGTATATTATTGCTTTTGCTTTTCAGGTGAGACCACACTGTCATAATATAAAAGCTTGTCGCGAGAATATCTGGAAATCACAGATCTAGATCTGAATAAAGCGAATCTAAAAATCTTGCGAGAACCCTTAGAGTAATGTTGAGGAGGAGGAAGCTTCGCAATCAAAACGGTTGAGATTTGTTAAACAGTCGTGTAATCGTGTAAATCGTTAGTTACAAAAATCCGTATTGAACCTAAATCTATAGAGCGCGTGATTTGTTTTTTTATTCGGGGCATAGGCAACCGGCGTGGATTCCAGGCGTAGACAAGTAATAAAGTTAATATTATTAATGTGAAAGTTTGTAGGCTGTGTATGTGATTGTCTATCTTTTATGTAAAAACGAAACATTGTATTTCGCTGAAATTTGGTACACAGATAGTGTATGTCCTTGATTAATCCATCGGATACTCATTACCATGGTAAATGTGACTAAAGCGGCTGGAGCGGTAGGAATAACCTTGTCACTACATAGTAAAAGACACAGTCGCTTCCCGCTGTCTGTCCCTATGTATGCTTAGATCTTTAAAACTACGCTACGGATTTTAATGCAGTTTTTTTTAATAGAGTGAATCAAGAGGAAGGTTTTTATGTATAAAACATATATAAAATAGTAGATAAACACTGATAATTTTAGATTTTTGACTTTTAGGCTTAACGAAGTTCGCCGGGTCAAATAGTTCATACTTTCATACTAATATTATAAAGGCGAAAGTTTGTGAGTGTGTATGTTTGATACTTCTTCACGTTTAAACGGCTGAATCAATTTTCTTAAAATTAGGTAGGGAGTTAGCTTATACTCTGGTTTAACATATAGGCTACTTTTAACTGTGGGAAAACTTGTTCCCATGGGACAATCGATTTTTGTTAACGCGGGCAAAGCTGCGGGATTCAACGAGTATAATATAAAATTGTACAACGAGCGGCTACAAAATTTACCTTTCAGTGCAATAGAATTTTTGCAACAGTTTTATAATATTTCTGTAATCATTTATTAAAGCATTTATATCAATATTAACATAATTATAATGTTTTATGAGAGCTCCGTACTGCACTGTATCTGCAATGCTCGATGCAGTAAGCGCACTGGGCTTGTAAATCAAAGTATACTAGCATTTATGCTATAATCCATTTGTATGTCGAAATTTGGTTATAATTAGCGGGTTTATGGATTTTGGAACGTTATTTATATATCCAAAGTTTATTTAATGTAGTAGAGCTTTATATTTGTTCCTTAATTGGGATTTGCGCTAATAATTATGTAGTAATGATGTAGATGTAGGTCTGGGGACAAATAAGTTTTTATTTTAAACTAGCTGTACCCTGCGCGCGTCGCTACGCCATCACAAAAAGAATACACCAGAAACTTTTCTGAGCTCATGAATAACAAATTTGCTAAAGATCATCACATGATTGAATGATTAGTTTACGATTCTATAGAGGACATACAGACAAACATTCATTTTAATACTCGTAAGAAGTGAAACTTCTTTATGACGTTATTTTTCAAAAAATAATCTTAATATATATAAATTACGTGTCACTTTATTTGTCCGCAATGGACTCTTAAACCTCTGAACCGATTATAATCAAATTTACACAATGTGTGCATTTTGATCCAACTTGAAAGATAGGATAGTTTATATCTTAATTTATTTCCTTAATTTAATTTATTTACATTTCTTTAACCACAGCAACGCGTGGCCGGGTCTGCTAGTTTACTATATGCAACTTTACAGAAATTGGTTAAATAAAGTTTAATTACATAAAGTTTAATAAAAGGCTTTTATTAAACTTTATCTAATAATCAAATCTATAATAATCTATCTAATATCACGCGTGGTAGGGACAAGAAAAAGATGGCGCGTAACAGAAAAAGTTGGCGCGTAACAGAAAAAGTTGGCGCGTAACAGAAAAAGATGGCGCGTAACAGAAAAAGATGGCGCGTAAAGAAAAATGTTACACTAAATTTTTTTCCAACCCCGATAAAGAAGTTTCACTTCAAAAAGATATGAAAGTGGTAAATTGATAACTGACCACTGCCGCACTTGGATCTCTGTAAGCAACTTTATATACTCGTAGAACAGAGAACTCTACACAATCTTAATCAATACATTGGCAACCACTTCTAATGAAATGCAACAAATTCTGAAAATAGGAGTTGCACTGGTACCGTCCCGAATAAACCAACCTCGTTCTACTATTTTTGAGTAAAAGTTGCCGTCAACGAGGCTTTAGAACATATATGTAACTAACATTAGAACATACATATATATAACTTCCGCCTAAAATCAAAAATCTAATATTATCAGTAGTGTTTCACCACTATATTACATGGAACCCTTCTTCTTTAATCACTATATTGAAAAAACTGCATTAAAATCCATAGCGTAGTTTTAAAGATTTAAGCGTACATAGGGACAGACAGCGAGAAGCGACTTTGTTTTATAATATTTGTATGTTGCCCATTTATTTAAAAATTGTTTTATTTAGGTATATTGGCTGCTTTTCTCAATGGCTATCGCAAATCTCATGGACGTGATGTTTTGCTCCTGGCTCATCTTTGCCTGTGAGCAGCTTCAGCACCTGAAAGCCATTATGAAGCCTCTGATGGAACTAAGCGCGTCTTTGGATACCTATCGACCGAATACTGCTGAACTGTTTCGGGCTTCGTCTACTGGTGGGTGCTAAAGCTTTTGTTTTTTTTAAGCTATTTAACGAAAGATACCTAACGCCCCCCCCCCCCCCCCCCAGATCCGACTATCATTTAGCGCGGCCGAGAGTTCGCTTAACGTGTATGTATATGGTACGATAGTACTAAGACAAGCTGCGCGAAAATCGTACGAATGTGTAAGCAGCTGTTTGTGAGTAAGTATATAGTATCAAAGAAAAAAACCTAAATTAATATCAAAGAAAAAAATACTGCTTAAATAAATAACTACAATTGCATAAGTTGATAAAAATTGTTATAGCTTTAGCGCCAAAGTCCCCGAGTGCCGCCGTTTTACGACTGAAGTAGCAAACGAGCATGCAGTCCACCTCATGGTAAGTGGTGACTGCCTCCCATGGACATCTGTAAGCAACCTCATAAATAACGTTGGTTCTATCTTAAGTCAATCATAGATGCGTCGCTACACCCGAGGACTATGGTCGCCTCATGTAAAAGTGTGCCGGCAACCACACCCTTTCATCTAAATGCAAGAAATGCTTCAAGCTAGAAATAGGTGTGGCGGTGGTACTTCCCCGGTCGAACTACACTGGTTCTACCTCCAACCAAACCACCTACAGGTTTTACTGTTTTCTTAAATTCCATCCATATACACACACGCATACACACACACATATATCTGTTTGTTTGATGGAATTGCGATCGAGGAATTTACCTTTACCTCCCAAACTGATGGAGTTAATGGTTTGGCCACTGCCGGTCGTGGACATCTGTAATCAACCCAAGGTACGAGTACTATTAGTCTTTTTATAAGGTTGAAATAGCAAACGAGCATGCAGTCCACCTGATGGTAAGTGGTCCCTGCCGCTTATGGACATTTGTAAGTAACTTCATATGAAACAAGAAGTCAAGCACAGATGCGTTGCTACTCCCGAGGACTATGATAGTCGCTTCATATAAATGCGTCGGCAACCGCAAACCACCTTTACCTGAGGTTGGTACCTTTTGATTAAGTTGTTACGCCTCGAACAAGTACGTACCTACATTTCCCTTATCCTATATATACCAAAACACAACAGCGCTTTAATATCGTTTTTTTTACGTAGAAATAAATATGACGGTAGTATTTTCAAATACCTAATAGCCTAATGGCTGAAACTTGTTCTCTCGGTCGGGAGGTCCGAGGTTCAAACCCAGTCATGCACCACAGATTTTTCTAAAATTAATGTGCGTATTAGAAATTAATTATCACTGCTTTTCGGTGAAGGAAAACATTGTGACGACACACACCCGAGAGAACTTAAAAAAAAGTTCTCGGAGGTGTGTGAAGTCCACCAATTCGCACTTGGCCAGCGCGGTGGACTATGGCCTACAACTCTCTCATCTAAGAGAAGAGCCGTGCCCAGAAGTGGGACAATTATGGGTTGACGAGATCTTTAAATACGAAATTCAGTCTTAGAAGTAGATGTATACATTATTTTATGCATTCTACATCTCTTTGACGTGCATCTGTGCAGCAGCCAAATAATTCCATTAAAATGCTTCCAGAAAAATCCGAAAAGCCAGAGACTACCGACCTGGACATCCGAGGGATCTACTCCACGCAGCAGGACTTTGGTATGACGTTACGTGGTGTTGGCGGCAGGCTTCAGACTTTTGGGCAACCGATCCCTAACAATCCGAACGGGCTGACCCAGAAACAGGAGATGTTGGCGAGATCTGCTATCAAGTACTGGGTTGAGAGGCATAAGCACGTTGTGAGGTTAGTATTGAGCTAAGGGCTATTCAGACCATTACCCAGCAGTGGATAATTTTGCTGTTTTTGGGTATGGTCGCCTCGGAAAGTGTGCTGTCAACCACACCTTCGAAATGCAAGAAATGCTTCACGCTAGAAATAGGTGTGGCGGTGGTACTTCCCACGGTAGAACTACACTGGTTTTACCACCTTGAATAAATAATGATATAAATTGTGGACTAAGTCCACTTACAAGGTTTTTTGTAAAATTTAAATAGGAAACGAGCATGCAGTTCATCTGATGGTCATTGGTCACGGCTGCCTATGGACGCCAATAAGCGACTTTATATAGAACAAGAAGAGAAGTAGAAGTTGCCCTCGAGACTTTTTTCTCACCTTTTGCTAAGGAATCGGCATAAATGGAATCCGTATTACTCCTTTGCCAAGGGGAGATCTCCCACCAGGCTAGGTGAGCATACCTGGAGAGCGGCCGTACTCAATGTCGTCTTTACCATAAGGGCACTCGGGGCTTGTGCCCAGGGCCCCCAACCTCAGAGGGCCCCAGAGTGCCGACAATTTTTCTCACATTTAATATCAAAATATTATGATCGGACGGATCGACGTCCTTTTGGAATGTAAAGACTTTCTTTACATTTCTTAAGGGACCCGAATTCTTGTGTGTGCCCAATGGCCCCAGCATAGTCTAAGACGGCCCTGGCCGTACTCCATAGACTCTGTTTGGAGCTTGCACGAGTATATATGCAGGACATATAGAATACTTTGATAGCGTGATTCAGAAATACTAGTAGCTCCATCTCTTGATGAGTTCGAGAAGTAGTCAATCTCGGAAGAACAAAAAAGGGCTTGAAGTAAAAAGGCCTTTAGTACCAGTTTTTATATAATCATTATTGTTTGTTTTCGCCGATCATAATTTCAGTGCCATCAAAAGTTCAACACCGTTTACATTTTCATTCTTGTTAAGATATAAGATTGTAATAATTCCGTTGTTTGAAAATGAACACAAAGTACTCCCAAGAAAGAAGTCTACGTAAATCCAACAGAACAAACTTTATACCGTGTAAAAGTAATTATTGTAGACATTTCGCTTTAATAACGTAAAACAACCTCAAAGGTGGATTAAAGCTTGAATACTCTTGGCGGTTCTTGTTTCAGTGACAACGAACAACGAGTTTCCAAGCGAGTAAATCGTCGTCAACCCATTGAAATGAAATGAAATGTCTTTATTTTGCATAGGCCTTCAGGGGCGCTTACAAATTGTCAGTTACATATATATTTTTAAAGTGAAACTTCTTTATCGGGGTTGGAAAAAAATTTAGTGTAACATTTTTTCGTTACGCGCCATCTTTTTCTGTTACGCGCCATTTTTTTTTCCGTTACGCGCCATCTTGTTCTTATCCCTACCACGCGTGATATTAGATAGATTATTATAGATAAGATTATTAGATAAAGTTTAATAAAAGCCTTTTATTAAACTTTATCTAATTTAACTTTATTTAACCAATTTCTGTAAAGTTGTATATAGTAAATTATTTTTTGAAAAATAACGTCATAAAGAAGTTTCACTTCTTACGAGTGTACGCTAGTACACGCACACATTTTTTTTTACACTACCACCGGATCAGAACACGACCTCAACTGAGAAGATCCGGCAAGAAACTCAGTGGGTTTGTCTTTTTTCTTTGTATATCTTTTTTTTATTTGCCATTTTGTTTTTACATGAGTAACCAAAGTTATTGTTTCACTGGTCAGCATGGGTCTTGTCTTAGAATGAGAGCCATTTTGGCCAAGGACTACTGCGCTGGTCAAACCATCATTGCCCTATTATTAGGCACGGGTCCTCTCTTAGATTATTTTTAGGCCATAGTCCATCACGCTGGCTTAGTGCAATTTACTAGACTGTACAAAACTTTAACTTTTTTTAATTACTCTCAGGAGTCTGTCTCTCTGTATCCCCATTTAACTATCGTACGGTCATATAGCCAGGTAGTAATGACGTCATTCGTTTTCTTTCCCAACAATATATAACAGAATTTTATATTCCCGACAAACGTTGTTTTGCCATATAAAAAATAAAAAATAAATGTTAAGCGTGGACAATCCTTAAGGGGTATGAAAAATAGATGTTGGCCGAATTTCAGACCTACTGAATAAGCATATAAAATTTGGTAAAAATCGGTCAAGCCGTTTCGGAGGAGTATGGTAACAAAAACTGTGACACGAGAATTTTATATATATTAGATTAGAATCGACGCGACTTCGTTCGAGCATACTATAATATAATCTAACCAACCGTTGCACATTTGAGCACCACTCCACATGTCCCTCCCCCATCCATATTGGGTATTTGGTCAATAGTCATAATCAGCAGTGGGTATTGATGCTATTCCGATAGTAGTTCCAAAAAAAAATGCGACGACTGCTTCGCGTAAGGGTACACTGATCATTGTGCGCGGCGGTTTCCAAGTCTTTCGTAGATATTGATATGTTCTCTTATAGTGTAGAACATTTTTTTGTTTTATTTTCAATAAATATCGCAGTATATGCAAAAAAAAATTGAGCAAAATTTTTGACACTTTGAATCACATTACTCAAGTTTTAGCAAAGACGCTCTATATATCCTAGAAATAAAATACTCTATGTTGCTCAGAGATAATGTAGCATTCTAATGATGAAAGAATTTTTAAAATCGGTTCAGTACTTTTTGAGTTAATTCATGACAAACATACAAAAATACAAAGTTTTCCTCTTTATAATATTAGTATAGAAGTATAGACTTAGTACATCGCAGTAGCGATCCATCTATGAGAGTAATAAGTAGAGTAGTGATGTAACGAGTATTCGCATTCGCATTTGCATTCGCGAATGTTCAAATGTACTCGTTACATCATTAAAGTAAAGTTATATAATTGCATATTAAACGTACAATAATAATAAGATTGGATCCATTTGAAACACTTAAAAATGTGTTTCAGTTCATTAAAATAAAAGGATTTCAATAAAAGTGGGGTGTAAGTAAATAGACTGAATCATTTGGTTCAATCTAATTACTCATATCCCAGAAAACATAAAGATAAGCGCACACTACAGTTGCATCGTGCCGCTTCACAAAATCATTGCAAAACTGGGACAATTATGTTATATATGATGCGATCTTTTTTAACGTAGCCGACATGAGCTGTCTGAAAGTGATTCATGAAATTTGTTTCAGACCTCTAGTGCGATAGGGTACAAAAGTTCTTGTGTCCTTTATTGTTCACTAGCTGAAGCCCGCAGCTTCGTCTGCGTTAATAAAATCGATGTATCAATTGTCCCGTGATTTGATCGTGACTGAATTTCGACAAAACTTGATTTTGTCGAAATTCAGTTAAAGTTTATTAATTTTCAAGTTTTTAGTAAACTCGAAAGGTAAAAAGAGGTTTAATTGACAACGCTGCATTTAAAATCAATAACGGGTATTTTGACAAAGATCTGACAGTTTTTGACGTTAAATGTTTTCATAGTAAAAGATTGAAGGTTTTACTTGGTTTATTATATACTAGCTGTTGCCCGCGACTTCGTCCGCGTTTCCGTTGTTTTTCGTAAAAAAAAGTAGCCTATGTCCTTCCTCACGGTTCAGTGGTTTTGATGTAACAGACAGATTAACTTTCGTATTTTAGTAGGGAAATATAATATGTCATATCTACAATACTGTTGAAAAATATCGCAATACGGAACCGCACAATATTATTGTTAATAGCTTTGCCCGCGACTCCGCCAGCGAGTAACTCCTTGTGTGTTATTGAGTTAATGTATTGGTAATATTGTTTAGATCACGTTCACATGAGGCTTAAGAACCTTTTTTATTTTTGTTTTCGAGGGGGAAACCTTCAAAAGGTACCCGACGCCGTGGGAGCGACGCAGAGTTATGTGAAATTTTTACCGCACTAAAACCCCCCCGGTGGCCGTCTTCGGTGCTATAAAGAGGACTCGGGCTCCTCCCAGATGGGCGGATGGGCCCACCACCCAATCTCGTCTTTACGGCGGTATGCTACCACACATATCGCCACCTTCCCGGTATCGCCTGGCTGGACGGTTCAAGCTCCCACTCTAGCCGCCCGCAACCCCGGAAGCCCCTTTTAGTCGCCTCTTACGACAGGCAGGGATACCGTAGCCCTATTCTGATCCTGCCGAAGGCTTAAGTACTTATATAACGAAAATACTTCAATGCAAAGCTTCCGGGTAAACTATGTTGAATGTTGATCCATCCGGCACGTGAACGTAAAGATTTTTGGAACTACTGACCCGGGAAAGAGCGACGTACAACTGACCATGCGAGAAACAACTGACACCGAGATCTACTCCAGCAACACGAAAAGTCTGCCCTTGAGCCTTATTAATTATCATTGCATAACACACCGATACTGGGAATTGCGTTCTTTTAAATTGGAATGGAAAATTATTAGGTACTAAGGGAATTCTGGGAATAAAGACGGTTTCTCCTGCACCGCAACCTGTTAAAATTTGAGCCTCGATTATATTTTGTTGCAACCGGGTTACTTTTAGCCGAGTTCACTGTTCACTGTTCACTGTTCACTGTTCATTTTTCATTTTTCATTTTTCGTTTTTCATTTTTCATTTTTCATTTTTCATTTTTCATTTTTCATTTTTCATTTTTCATTTTTAAAAATTTTCATTTTTCAATTTTCATTTTTGCGTTTTGATTTTTGATTTTTGATTTTTCATTTTTGATTTTTGTTTTTTCATTTTTCATTTTTCATTTTTCATTTTTCATTTTTCATTTTTCATTTTTCATTTTTCATTTTTCATTTTTCATTTTTCATTTTTCATTTTTCATTTTTCATTTTTCATTTTTCATTTTTCATTTTTCATTTTTCATTTTTCATTTTTCATTTTTCATTTTTCATTTTTCATTTTTCATTTTAATATTTCATTTTTCATTTTTCATTTTTCATTTTTCATTTTTCATTTTTCATTTTTCATTTTTCATTTTTCATTTTTCATTTTTCATTTTTCATTTTTCATTTTTCATTTTTCATTTTTCATTTTTCATTTTTCATTTTTCATTTTTCATTTTTCATTTTTCATTTTTCATTTTTCATTTTTCATTTTTCATTTTTCATTTTTCATTTTTCATTTTTCATTTTTCATTTTTCATTTTTCATTTTTTATTTTTCATTTTTCATTTCTCATTTCTCATTTCTCATTTCTCATTTCTTATTTCTCATTTTTCATTTTTCATTTTTCATTTATCTTTTTTCATTTTTCATTTTTCATTTTCATGTTCATTTTCGTACAGATAGATGACTGAGTTATAAACGTAAGAGTGGACAAATATAATCAGAAAGCTTTGAACTGCTAAGCTATCGGGAGTTACACATGTTATTGTGAGTCAACCATAAAAGATAGACATATGCTGTCGTAGGATATTTTTTAGATAATTTTAAGGAAAATATTTCCCTCATACATGATTTCTGTGTAGCTTTAACCATTAAGGTTGCACACGCGACAGAAGCTTAAAAAAGTAACTTCTCCCGTTTTCCCAACATTTCCCTTTACTGCTCTGCTCCTATTGATTGTAGCGGGATGAAAAGTATACTATAACCAGCCCAGGAGTATAAAGAATAATCGTACCAAGTTTCGTTAAAATCCACTGTGTAGTTTTTGTTTCTATAACGGTTATACAGACAGACAGACAGACAGACAGACAGACAGACAGACAGACAGACAGACAGACAGACAGACAGACAAAAATTTTACTGATTGCATTTTTGGCATCAGTATCGATCCCTAATCACGCCCTGATAGTTATTTTGGAAAAATATTTCATGTACAGAATTGACCTCTCTACAACTTTATTATAAGTATAGATGTGTTTGTGTCCAATGCACTGCAAAACACATTACACACAATTGTGTGTAATGTGTTTTTAGTTGATTTTATGTATGTTTTACGCGTTATTTGAAAAAAACATGTACATTCTGCACTCCTACTCTACGTCCACTATCATCGTGCAAAATTTCATAGTAATCCGTCCGCGGCATATTACTTAAAAATGCGTCACAAGTTTTTGTTTCACGTATTAATATATAGAAGTTAACTCGCCCTTTCACTTAAATAGAACAGACTGTTACTTTATTAAAGTAAAATTAACTAAAATTAACTCGCTATCAATGAGGCAAGTGACGGATAGCTAAGTTGATTAAGAAATTTTTATGCCTTCATTTCGGGCGCGTCGTTTACAAAGTCGGTTATTTTTCGTAAAAAGGTCTTGTGATGAGTTTGCGGGAACGTTTAGATGTTTTTCTTTTTTGTTACTCTGTTATATGGTCTCTTTTATATCCTTTCAGTCTTTTGTTTTTGGATTTTCTTATCATTAAATTATTACACGCTTACACGAGGCATTCTAACATTGTTTTCAGGAAAAACAAAATATCTGTGGCCGATTTCATGTTAAGACTCCAGTCCTATTTAAGTTTACTGCCTAACGTTAGTGGCCACTTACACTCAGATGAACTGCATGCTTACTTGCTGTTACTATATAATAAACTTTGTTCCGCCTAAAAGTCAAAAATCTAAAATTATCGGTGATCTTTCACTATATTATGCATTTATTATACATAAAAACCTTCCTTTTAAATCACTCTATTTATACAAAAACCTGCATTAAAATCTGTAGCGTAGTTTTAAAGATCTAAGCATACATAGGGACAGACAGCGAGAAGCGACTTTGTTTTATACTATGTAGTAATTAAGTAGATAACGTATTATTCTCAATTTCAGACTCGTAGCATCAATCGGAGATACTTATGGAACAGCTCTTCTATTTCATATGTTGGTCTCTACCATCACACTAACTCTTTTGGCCTATCAAGCTACTAAGGTAAGGTATTATGACTAAAGTTTATTAATATTTTAGTACAACCTTTTCAGCAGTGTTCCTTGAAGCAGTGATAGTGTAATGGTCAAACTTGGCCTCTCAATGAGGTTCCAAGGTTCAAATCCAAGGCATATGCATCACTGATTATTCTAAAATTATATGTGGATTGAAGATTGATTAAGATAAACATCGCGACGAAAACCTACACACCTCTTAAAATAAGTTCTCAAAAGTGTATGAAGTCAACCAGTTTTCACTTGGCCAGTGCGTTGGTCTATGGCCCAAAAAACCATCTTTCTGAGAGAAAACCTGTGCCCAACAATGGCACAATAATGGATTGACGACCTTATCTGTTCTTATTCAGTAAGATATTCAAATTTAATGTCCAAATTCCTAAATATATTATACATTCTAAACAATGTTGCTACAGTTTCAATTCAACAAGTGTTCAGCTTTATAGACGCGGTCTTCTTTACTTTCATGATGACCCTTGTTAGAAGACATCAAATTTTTACTGTCCAAATTATAGCGACATCAGCTTAGATGTTAAACATAGATATTCATAAGTAACGATGATTAAGATAATCGCCAATTAGCATTTAAATTTTTATTTCTCACTTTCATGTAAGACGACGTTCTTAGTCTTTTTTTTTTTTTTTTTTGTTTGTTCTACATAGCTCAATTATTTATTTATTTATTTATTTATTTATTTTCTCTTCGTCTTCGGGAGAAGCAACGCATCTTTTTTTTAACTGACTGAAGTAGCAAACGAGCATGCAGTCCACCTAATGGTAAGTGGTTACTGCTGCCCATGGACAACTGTAATCAACTTCATACAGAACACGGGTTCTAACAGGCACGCACCACTTTATGTGCGTATTAGAAATTAATTATCACTGATTTTCGGTGAAGGAAAACATCGCGAGGAGACCTACATACCCGAGAGTTCTTTAAAAAAAATGTTCTCGGAGTTGTGTGAAGTCCACCAATTCGCACCACGCGCGCGGTGGACTATGGCCTATAACTCTCTCATTCTAAGAGAAGACCCGTGTCCAGCAGTGGGTCAATAATGGGGATGTACCCAACCACAAAGTGTTCTACTGCCTTAAATAGGAATCTTGTTCTATATGAAGTTGCTTGCTAATGTCCATGAGCGGCTGTGACCACTCGAATTGACTGCATGCGCGTTTGCCACTAGAACCTTCTGGATAAAAAAAAACTGTTAATAATACGTGTATTATAATTGTGTATATGAGTAAGTTATGCTATCCTTACTCCCTATAGCTGGACGGTACGATTCGATAAAGCAACATACTGTGTTGAACAAACCTATACTATGCGGCGACCTTAAGCCCTCTACGCACTAGCAGTTAACCGCGGGTGCGGCAAACCGCTAGTGCGTAAGAGGGCTAACTGCTACCTACTAAACCCTATACTTTACAGATTGACGGTTTGAACGTATACGCCTTCAGTACCATCGGGTATCTAAGTTACACTTTAGGACAAGTGTTCCATTTCTGTATTTTTGGGAATAGACTTATTGAAGAGGTGAGTACGAAAAATATTTCAAAATCCACAGAGAGCAAGATTAAGTGGGTAGCTCACATTTAGTCAGTACACGCCTGTAAGATCTTATGGTCATTTTAATTTTGCGTACCCATATGACGTTTTAATACGACATCATATTTCTGACTATAAAAATATAAAATTTTTAGTTTATACTGAGTATTAATTTCGAATTTATTCGACGAACATCATTATCTAACAACGGAACTTAACAAAAATAAGTATACGACAGTGCAAAAGCCAAGTTACGTATTAAATCACACTAATATTTTAAATATGAATGTTCGTTAGGATGTATGTGTGTTTATTGCTCTTACACGTAAAACTACTAGTCGGATATCGCTGACATTTGGTATACATATATATTTTACGACTTACATTAAGATATGAAATACAATAAGTATTTCCGTGGTAAACATAACTAAAGCAGGAGCAGCTGCGAGTCATAGATATTAATAAGCTAGTTATGAATTAAATGTTTGTTAAAACATTTAGACTATTTTGGGTTTAAAAACTAAATAATCCGTTTTTATAACAATTCTAGAGTTCATCAGTAATGGAAGCTGCTTACTCCTGTCAGTGGTACGATGGATCTGAAGAAGCAAAAACGTTTGTGCAAATCGTTTGCCAACAGTGCCAGAAGGCCATGAGCATCTCTGGAGCCAAGTTCTTTACTGTTTCACTGGATTTATTTGCTTCGGTTCGTATAAAGATCATACATACATTTTAAAGTCACACAGCGAGTAGTATCGAGGCTTGTTGAACGATTAAGTCTAAATGTTTTTTTGTTATATCATAATCATATAAAAATAACAAAGTACCTATCACCTTTATACCTTTTAAACCTTAAACGGTTGATCTACTTACTATAGTCACATAAAAAGGGCCCATACTTGAATAAATTATGTCGATTAAAAAAAAATCGATTAAAAGATAGCATTTTATGAGTAAGTGAGAATTCTACACTAATCTGCTTTTTACGTGAAACGAGTTATGTATGTAAATATTCAACATATAATATCTTTTTCATACTCCTCTCCATTAACACTCTGTTGGATAAGGGTCCCCTTTTAGAATGAAGAGGGTTAAAGCTTTATTGTTAAGATCCCCAGGCTACAGTTAACGCTGATAAAATGGGAAGCAACATTTTCTACAAAACACTCTAAGTAGGTACAAAATGGGGCTCTACTTCGTATGTAACTATTTACTATGAATCACTATATAGTATAAAACAAAGTTGCTTCACGCTGTCTGTTCCAATGTATCCTTAGATCATTAAAACTACGGTACGGATTTTAATGCAGTTTTTTTTAGCAGGTAATAATTTTGGTTTTTTGACTTTTAGGTGGAACGAGGTCCGGGTCAGCTAGTTTTTATATAAAGCGAAGTAGCAAGTAGTCATCGTTATCACACATTTTTACTCCGGTTCATGGATATCTATTCTTATTCAAATACGGGGTAGTAGTTCTACATGAGGTCGGTCACAGGCACTCCGGACTATATCAGAATGCCTCACTATCTATTTTTACCCTTCAAAACAAACCACAGCAATCTTATTAATTTTATAAATGCGAAAATTTCTGAGGATATGCGTTTCTCAACCTTTCTGAATTTAAGAATCTCGTAGGATACGCTTCACACAGTATATGAGACAGAAATCGGTGGAGTCGCGAGAATAACTTAGTCAACAGTAATCATAGTAACATAGTAATTTCTAATTATGCTTTAAGTATACTGTACCATAAGTTCTTTAAAGTAAATATTGAGTCGCGTATTTTAACACAAACTTGGCTCTGCAACTGGCAACTGCATAGTTTGTTTAAATATTAAAAAAAAAACTTAAAACACTTTCTACTCTGATAGCTCCACAGTAGAAATTCTCCTGTGTCATGGATTCCATCGACATAAATAAAGACGAATACACAAACATCCAGACCCAGGACAAGAATCTGAACTTATCATTCATGTTACTGCCTGGCCGGGAATTGAACCCGGAACCCACTGCGTGTCAGATCAGTATGGTAACCGCCAAGCGGGTCGTCAGTCGTCATACTATTTCCTAGCAAAATCAATGACTGATTTATTGAAATCCATTTTCAGGTGCTCGGCGCGGTGGTGACCTACTTCATGGTGTTAGTACAACTGAAGTAGATAAAAGGATTCTGTTGTACGCATTTAACGATTTCGTACGATTTAATATACTTTAAACTTTACTTTGGTGTCCTTAGTGAAAACGCGCATAAGTCTGATTTTAAGGAAATTTTAAGAAACATTTTATGCCAAAATTGTGAGAAAAATAGAGATTAATGATAGATATCCAATTTTTAAATGTTTTCTAAAACGAAATACATCGATAGATATCATGTTAGAAAAATGGAGATCTATCGAAAGATAGAGATTCTAACAGTTATGGGAGAAGTTAATTTAGCAAAAATGAGACTTATACCCGTTTTCATTAGTGACAGATTTGTAGTACTTATGATCTGCATGCGTCGTTGCGCTACTTATCTTAAAAGCCTTTGAACAAAATGTAAAGGTTTTTAACGTTTTAGCTGTACGATTTAGGTTTTAATCTAGTTGTTTGTGGCTTAGATTTATATTCAGATCAATTACTGTAGTGTACGTCATTCTTAGTTATTTTCCAATTATGTCTCGTCTCTTGTCAACCCATTATTGTCCCACTGCTGGGCACGAGTGTTCTCTCGGAATGAGAGAGTTTTAGGCCATAGTCGACTGCGCTGGCCAATATATTATATCTCGTAGTATTTGAATACATAACTAAATATTCTTTATACCATATCCTTCATATTACCGTTAAAACTTATTATTTCTTGGTTTCGTGAACAATTTGTGTTAAAGAGCACTTGTAACTATTTAAATAATTTAAGAAAATCATTTGAATCTTAAGAAAGTATTAGTTAAATAAAACATTTAGTAATTAGAATTTAGATAAGTACCTGAATTGTATTTTAATAGCAATATATTGTAATGCTTCATATCACGCCTAAAATACAAATAAACGTAAAATGTGTTGTGAAATTTATTATTTTGAGTCCTATATACACAGTTTTATATAAACCAAATATACCAATTTCCCAACCCAGTTATAGCTCAGGGTTATCGAACCGTTTGCTGTCGGTTATAAACACTCTGTTTCCCCTGAAGTCGTCGGCGATTGAGGGGTAGAATTCAGGATATGAGTAGCGGTTTTACTTTGTAATATTAACACCCACTGCGGTAACCGACTCACATTTTAAATCATACCCAAGCGTTGACTTTTAGCAACAACCCTTATCAGGGAAGCCTATACTGTTTCCACTAATGTAGTCGGCTATTGAGGGGTAGAAGGATATGAGTAGCAGCTTTGTAATATTAACACCCAATGCGGTAACCGACGCACATTTTAAATCATACCCAAGCGTTGACTGCCATGTCTATATATATTAGAGTGTTGCTTATTTGTTAAAAATAATACCGGACTGTTTAAATTTTGTGAAAGAGCTCGCAGAAATGATAAGTTGACCGCAGTAGCATGCAAAACCCATCTTTGTAGACAAAGCATTGTTGGAAAAGCGCCGATAATATATAATAATCTACCAAAGTGTATACGAAATATTGAAAATGCTGAATTATTTAAAAAAAGGCTAAATAAATTCCTAGTAGCAAAATGTTACTATCATATTAATGAATTTTTATCTGATAAATTTAACTAAATAATACTTATAATATTTTTTTTTCTTAATATCAGTTATTTAATTTAGTTAATTTAATTTAATAATGATAAATAATATTATTTTGAATTATGTAACTTTATGACATTTATTTTGATTTTATAACAATATTTCAATTCAATGTATACAATATATTAAATTGTGAACTTTGTATGCCCATTTGTGGCGGGATAGTAGCGGATTTTATGTGCTTATTTAAGAACTGTACTTAAACCTATTATTCACAATAAAAAAGATTTTGATTGATTGATTGATTGACTTTTAGCAACAACCCTTATCAGGGAAGCCTATGTCCACCAATAAACTTTAACTTTACCTTAAAATAAAGTTTTTCGGTCTAATGGGTAGTAATAATATTCAATGGTCTAAAATTTCCACACGGCACACTTTTTTATGAGGCGACCATCATAGTCCTCGTGAGTAGCAACGCATCTGTGATTGACTTCAGATTCAACCCGTGTTCTGTATAAAGTTGATTACAGATGTTCATAAGCGGCAGTGACCACTTACCATCAGGTGGACAGCATGCTCGTTTGCTAATTCAGTCAGATTAAAAAATATATAACTTCTTTATTAAAAAAAAAAAAAATAAGCTGTATTCTCGCCTTCTGGTGCAAATTGATCTTTAAACTGTTAAAACTCAAAATATCTAAAGATATATGTATATAAGTTCCAAAGTGTATATAACTGTAAAGTTGTAAGCAAAATTTAATGAACTACATTTATAATATGCTCTAAAAATGAGAATTTTAAAAGGCAGCCGAGCTATTTCTTGCCACAGCTCTCATTTCAGTGCCGGCACAAACCACTTTTATTTCATGGTGATCTGAAATATAATTGAGTTTACAGTGTAGTAATCTTGTCCACACTCCGCCGGCACCGCGGTTGTTTAGCCTAATTAAAAAAGATTTTTACGGCCAAACACCATACGTCATCTATGGACACTGGCAACACCGAATTCTCACTTCTTTTTCGCGCTTTTATGGCATCGCGCTATTATTTTTTCAAAGTTTTGTAAAATGTGTAAAACTAAGCAAAACTTATGGAAAAATGGAAGAAAATGGAAAGTGACAAGGAAAAGCCAGGACGGAATAGTGGAAATCGCAGGAGCAGCACTCTACAAAGCAATTTCTCAGACCGGAGGATTCATTGGTTATGTTTCAACAAAAAGGTATGTAAGAAAATAATGATTTACTGTAATAGTAACAATACATAAGTGTGAACAATATAATAAACAATAACTTAAGAACTCGTACTTCAAGTTACAAATTCTGTAAGCGGACTTCGAACTGTAATGTCAGAACTAATAAAGTACTCACTGGATATTTTGTGTCAATTTGTTGACACAATATTTTGCTAATATTCAATAATGAATAAAATGCAATTTACTTAACTTAATATGCAACAAATATTTTTATAAATTACGCACCAGAGTCATAAAATACGAGGTGCTCGTATCAATTCGACAAAAAATAGTGCTATGAATATAATATAGGTAGGTACCTAAAGTGATATTGTTTTCAGGAACCTAAAGTGATATTGTTTGCATAAGGAACATGCAAGTTGTAATATTGTTTTCAGGTAGCAAATGTGTTAAAACACTGCTCACCATAACCATTGAGTACGAGATACTCGTGTGTTGCATTGCCAACACTAAATGGTTTTCATATTTACCATTAAGCACGAGATGCTTGCGCTAACATGTCTATGTGGCAAATGGTGAATATGTAACGCACCTGGACCGTCGAGTACGAGATACTCTTAGTGTTACATTGTTGACACTAAACGGTTCTCTCATTCGCCATTGGGTACGAGATACCTGTGTTAACATTTTTATGTGACAAATGGCTTGAATGCTTACTTCACTCTAACTGTACAAGCAATCACACAGCACAAGAAAAGGTTTGCTATCCATGGATGACCCACACCATGCTGTACCTAATGGAACATTAAACTAGCTCTGTCATGCTTACATTATTAAGTAACCATTAAGAGAGTCAGAAAGCCTTCATGATGCCATTGCAAAACAAAAACATGTGGCTACTGTCAAAAAAGATAAATTAAAGTTTATCCACATCGGGGACATTGGTACCTATACTATATGGAAAACTTTCAACCATCTGAGATCTCTAAAATTGGCCAACTTGTGGGTAGCAACTGTACAAGTGATATACTGTAATGGAATATTTAGTACAAGTATAAAATAACAATAAATGGGGTTTAATGGTATACATAAAAATAGTTATTCTATAACAGGTGTATTAACTTCAAAGCAAATGTAACTTAGAATATAACAATCTTAACGAGGCTCACCGGACAGCATTAATGTTATATTCATGCAACAGAATCATTCTGGAAGTCTGATATCTGCATTACTATTCTACAATTGCTTGGAACTTAATTTTTACTTCATTAAATAACTTTACCAAGCATATTTAAACATGGAAGTGATATATTGTAATACTATTGCATTCATATTACCTGTAATAGTAGTTGTGCTAGTGTGTAAAAATGAATAAATATTGGTTGATATTGACCTATACATAAATATAAAGCAATATACTTTTCTGATACTTTTGAGTTACATCTACTGTGTTAAAAATTGAACTAGAAAGTGATAAAACATATTCTAATTTATAAAATTTGCATTTACAATACAACAAAGTTCAGTTCAATGAAACTCATCAAAGTATTTACCTGTGACAGGTAAGGGTATTTAAAATAAAACCACTAGCATTAACCATTCCAGAAAGAAGATATTTGGTTAACAACAGAATAAACAACATTTTATATGTATCAGGTGACTGGGCTATGTACAAAATTATTCTTTTTGCAGCAATATAAAGTGAAGTTAATGCAATTTTTTCAGATTTCTTACTGTAGTAGGTTGTGTTATCGATTTTGTAGTATCCCTACCACAGCATTGGTTCTGCAGAATAAATTAGGTCATAGATGGGACTACAGTTACCTCTACCTAATCTGATCTACCAGTAAGTTCAAGCAGGCACATTTATTGGGCTTATCAATGAATATGCTATCCATGTAGATGGGTTTCATGGAATTTAATTTTTATTGACTTACATGTACATGTCATAAAAATAAAACTTTGCAGTTATATAAAGTTGGATTTCGTACACTAAACCAAAATCTATATCAGTACAGTCTTAAGGGTCCTAAGGGTGTAAAGAGAAATATTAATGACAGTTACCTATATCATATAAGTACCCATATTGCAAATAACCTTAGCATTGGGTTCGAAGTAAAATCAAGTTAGAAGTATTTAATTGGAACAAACCATTTAAAAGTTAATTAACTCCATAAATACCTACAATGTAATAGTTGACAGTGGAAATTACCTCTGGAGACTGTCCTGGGAGACAAAAGACTGTCATAATTATTATAAAATTTCAAATGACACCATCATCTAGTTCTGGAGCATATAATTAACTTACATAAAATAGTTAATTCCCATGTGAATATCAAGTCTTGTTATCAAATAATGAAAATATATGCTTACACCTATTGTACTCAGATTTAGACTGTCATACCTTCATATTTAATGGTCAGGAATAATCACAGGGCTGGAAACTCAGTCTTATAACTTATGGGATAAGTTTAACATCTGCAAATAATCTCTACTTACATCATTGTAAAACATAATTATGATAATAACATGATGTATAATTCCACCAGCATCACAAGTATATAGAAATTAAATATACAAATCTCATACCATCTCTAGTAAACTAATTTTAATTTCAAATTAACAGTTTAACAATTCATTTAGCAATATTGGTTACAGATAACAACATTTATCGTATATTTAGGCACTTGTCATCAAAGTAGCATATTATGTAACAGACCATTAACTCTGACATACAAATAGGGCATCTTATGAAGATACCCAGTCTCTTAAATTTTAGTTTGAGGAAAAATAATAATAATAAAAAAAAAAAAAAAATTAAAAACAAATCTGCTTTGTTTGCTAGCAAAACTTAAGTTACGAAACATTATTTGCATTACAAACTCACATCAAGCATGTATGTGATTATAATACAATAATAATAATGTTATTACATTTCTGTATATTGGTCCAGTGATTACCTAAATATTTTGCAGAGGCACAGAGATTGAACACTAGGTGTCTGTATGAGATTTAAAACAAGAGAACAAATATGATGTCAGTGTATTTAGTATACAAATCAAACACTGGTGGAATTTACAGAGGAAATTATAATAATTGTACTTATTGATATTTCAACATCACTACATCTTTTTATTTTCCAGGAAAATAGTGCTACATCGCTTCATTCATATGGATTCCTAAGATGTGAAACTTCTTCGGACTGGAATATGGGAAAATATATGTCAAGATATAAAGGAATGATCTGCATTAATACAAAAATGATAAACATGAAGAATATATAAGTAACAACTTTATTATTGTCAGTCATTATGTATGTAACTATTGAAGAGCAATGGATTCCTGTCTTCAGGGATCCTTATAGACTATAAAAGTCATACCCCATGTAAGTAAAACTGTTTAACTAAATCACCATGCAGTACTGAATGACCTCATGAGGGATTAAAACAATTCAGTACTATGGGGACTGAAAATATTATATACATTAAGAATGATAATACAACTGACATCTAATACATATTACTGAAAGGTATGAATATTTTATTAACACTACAGCTGGAACTTATTATGCGCCTCACTGAGGCTTGATACACATTATAATCATGTGGATACACTATTTGAGTCTACACATATTTAAGTTAATATTGCCAAAATATAACCAACATATGTACAAGTAAGACTACATAAGTTCAGCATATAACAAATTGGTTATTAAGCATTAAGAATCCTTTACTATATAAACAAATATATATTATTCTATCTATTCATAAATATTCAAGGAGTGTATCAATAAGCACTAAGACCAGCTTTGTAAAAGATAGCTTTAGATCATTCATTTATATATATGTATAAGATAGTATGGGAATTATCTGTACACATATGGATAATTCTTTTATATTCTTAGTATACAGCCATATAAGTAATTTAAATTTACATTGTAGTTCATACATACTTACCAGATCTAATTTGATCTGAATAGTTCGGAAGTGCTGTAATAAATTATGACAAATTTTTTTTTTTTTGAGATTTACTGCAGGATAGGTTCTTATTGAGATCAACTTGATCACATTAATTACTATTAATGTGTCAAATAATATGTGTACTAAGCTTGTTCTATATTAAATTATTTACATAGTTGTATACATATATTATGACATTATTTATAAAATTTATGTAATGCAGTTATTTTTCTATCTTTAATAAAGAAAGGAAAACAATATTATCTAGACAAGGAAATTATCCATTAAATTCAATTCTATTTACAAATGTTGTATATTGCATTATGATTATGCTATCACATTTGTTTCATCAAAATTTGTGGACGTTAAGACATAAGCCTAGAGCAGTAAACATTCCTAAATTAATCATTATTACTGCCTTTCGCAGTATTAAATTAAACCATTTTTTTTAGTAAAGCACATATTGATTGTCATCATTGGCATTCACTATGTCTAGTTATTATATTGTAAATATTTAATGTGAGTTTCCCTATTATGGATTTTAGAATATCTTTTACCCATAAGATACCGTAACAATAAATGTTTAATTATTTGAATTAGTTTAATTCCATTAAATATATATATTGTTGCAGCAGACTCTAAACATCTACACTGTAAACTCAATTATATTTCAGATCACCATGAAATAAAATTGAGAATTAGACGAGCTTACCTGTAAGTGAAGTCTGATTCTAATTTTATGAATGGTGATCTGAAATATAATCACCCACCCACCCAAATCGAATAAATCGATACCCAAACTGCAACAATAAAACATATTATAATTCACAACTGTTTATTATGTAATATAACTCAATTACATTATTAAATCATATAATTCAACAGTAAACAGTAAAGTGTCTCCTTGATGAGGAAATGGATATCATCAAGGATAGCAAGGGGAAATAATACTCTCTAAAGCAAGTGAGAATTCGGTGTTGCCAGTGTCCATAGATGACGTATGGTGTTTGGCCGTAAAAATCTTTTTTAATTAGGCTAAACAACCGCGGTGCCGGCGGAGTGTGGACAAGATTACTACACTGTAAACTCAATTATATTTCAGATCACCATTCATAAAATTAGAATCAGACTTCACTTACAGGTAAGCTCGTCTAATTCTCAATTATATCCGGTTATAGCCAGTTACTGGCTTCACGTTCCGTGTGTACTGGGCAAGGGAGTATTTATTTTATGAACTATTAACTCTGTTTGTACAGGATTAAATGTTAAGTTAGCTTTATTACTTGCCTATTTTTTCATAGTAAAAGAACATGAAGTTGACTGCAGTACATTGTGTATTAAACTGAAAATAAAGTTAATTTAGTTATAAAATGAAGGACTTTGCTCTTCTTATGTTAAGTGGCCACTATCCATGAAAATACAGCGCTGTTTAATGTCTGATAGCATCCACTTAATAGTACTGAAATCATTTTTATTAATGATTTCCTAACAAACCATTAATAAAATTATTTTCCTAACAAACTAGGTAGCATTAATGTCTGGAACCTAGAACCTTTAGCCTTTTAGCCGCAAGACCCATTTGCAAAGAAAACATAAGAACCGAGTTCCTTAATAAATTTATGGAACTACATTTTAATATCATTTAAAACTGAGCATTTAAAAATGCAGCCGAGCTATTTCTTGCCACGTTGATGTTATTTCAGTGCCGGCGAAAACCACTTATATCCGGTTATAGCCAGTTACTGGCTTCGCATTCTGTGTGTACTGGGCAATGGAGTATTTATTTTATAAAGTGTTAACTCTGTTTGTACAGGATTAAATGTTAGATTAGCTTCTTGTTTCTTGCCTAACTTTTTTCATGGTAAAAGAACATAAAGTTGACTTTAGTACATTACTTATGTATTAAACTGAAAATTAAGTTAATTTAGTTATAAAATTAGGGACTTAGCTTTTCTTACGTTAAGTTGCCAACATCCATGAAAATACAGCGCTGTTTAATGTCTGATAGCATCTACTTAATAGTCTTGAAATAATTATTATTAACGATTTCCTAACAAACTAGGTAGCAATGTCTGGTTAGAACCTTTAGCCTTTTAGCCGCAAGACCCATTTGCAAAGAAAACATAAGAACTGAGGTCCTTAATAAATTTATGGAACTACATTTTAATATGCTATAAAACTAAGCATTTAAAAATGCAGCCGAGCTATTTCTTGCCACGTTGATGTTATTTCAGTGCCGGCAAAAACCACTTATAACCGGTTATAGCCAGTTACTGGCTTCACATTCTGTGTGTACTGGGCAATGGAGTATTTATTTTATAAAGTATTTACTCTGTTTGTACAGGATTAAATGTTAGGTTAGCTTTTTGCTTGCCTAATTACTTTTTACGGCCGAAGACAACGAAGTTGACTGCGGTCCATTATGCATTAGTCTGAAAATCAATAAAATTTACCAAAGTTTTAATAGAGTTTAGTTGTAAAGGATAAAATTAAGGAATTTGCCCTCCTCGAATCGATTTCAATGATATATTATATGTTAAAATCAGTGCCTGGCCAAAGTTCGATTTTTGGGCGAAGCCTAAGTCGAAGCCGATTATTCGGCTATCAACACAAGCTTTGACCGAAGGTTTGACAACCATGAAAAGAATGGTCCTTTTTTAATTTTTTGTTTTCGAGGGGGAAACCTTCAAAAGGTACCCAGTGCTCTGGGTTATGTGGGATTTTTACCGCACTAAAACCAACCCGGTGGCCGTCCTTGGCGCTAAAAGAGGACTCCGGGATCTCCAAACGCAACCGGAATCCTCTGAGCGTGTTGCCCCATCGGGCTCCTCCCAGATGGGCGGCTGGGCCCCCGCTCCGTCTAGTCTTTACGACGATATGCGACCAAACATACCGCCGTCCTTCCCGGGATCGCCTGGCGACCTGGAGCCGCCCGCAACACGACATTCAGGGGATGCCGTAGCCCTATTCTGATCCCGTAACTACAGGGAAAGACAAAGAAATGTCCTAGAGGTGATTACAATTTTGACATTCGATATAAAACTTTTTCGGCCAAAACTTCGACCTATTTTGGTCGATGCCGAAAGTTTTGTCGAAAGTGGACTTTTTGCCCGAGGTCGAGGCTTCAATCGGACTCTAGTTACAATCCGTCAAGCCGCTTGAACTGTCGCCGAAGAAACAGACGTAAGTGTAGGTACATATAAACATAAACTCTAGAGCATCACCCTCCTTCTGATGTAGTCGGATAAAGCTAAAAGAGCATTGTTTAAATTTTGTTTGGCTTGCCTGTAAAAACAGCGTTTTTGTGTTGTGTTAATTTTTAATTCAAGCAACGATGCATTCGTGCATATCTATAAACATATGTAAACACTCAGTAAGCGAATTTCGCTGATTGAGTCCATTTACAGCGTTCATTAAGGCACAACAACCTATCGTTGATGTAAGCCTGTTATTTCGAGCCTGAAACAAATTGGACTCGTTTGGGCTCTTGACAACATTTATTATCGGAATCGACCTTTAAATTTATATCCAATATATTTCGTTTCATTAGCAATATTAAAAAAGCTATGTAAATTTGGAATTAAGGTTTATTTTATTACAAGATTAAAGTAGCAAATGCATATGCCGTTTGATCGCATGTGATCACTGCCAGACATTGATCTCCATCGATATGCAACTGAAGTCTTTGTGACCGTATTGTTTCACGCTTGGAAAAATTTACTCATCCCACTAATAAAAATAATATATATTTTTTTATGTGCTATAGAAAACCAATTTCAGTAATAAAAGACCTACGAAATTGGTATCTGGTACAGCTAATAAATTCAACTGACCTGCCTACCACAAACTTGTCAATGTACTCATAAATGTGAATAGACTCACTAAATAAAGACAGAAGAACTTAACAAAGGCTTTGATTCACCTGTGCTCCTCATCAATCAATTTGCAGTTACTAAGGTTTTGAAGGAAACCAGTGTAGTTCGACCGAGGAAGTACCACCGCCACACTTATTTCTAGCGTGAAGCATTTCTTGCGTTTCGATAGAAGGGTGTGGTTGCCGGCACACTTTCATATGAGGCGACCATCATAGTCCTCGGGAGTAGCAACGCATCTGTGATTGACTTCAGATGGAACCCATGTTCTGTATGAAGTTGATTGCAGATGTCCATGGGTGGCAGTGACCACTTACCATCAGGTGGACTGCATGCTCGCTTGCTACTTTAGTCAAATAAAAAAAAATAAAAAAACTAAGACCAAAAAGCCTCTTGTACAATTGATGTATGTATGCCAACTTTAGCTAATTTGCAACATGCATTAAGTGTATCTTTTTCATTCATCTGGTTTACATGTAGACCAATAAGGAATATATTTCTTTTTGACGCATTCTGAATGTTGCTGATTTGTGTAGCACTTATACATGAACTACAAATAATTCAAAACAATTAATGTCGATTGAAATAAGGAGCCACGAGAAGACATGAAGCTAGTTTGGATAAACGATTTAGAAAAATATCTCGTCTCGATAAATGAACCCGGTTTTTTTTATTTTATGATTTTATAGATACAAGCATGCAGTCATCCACCTGATAGTAAATGGTATATATGCCGTTGGTGGAAATCTGTAAGCAACTTAATAGAAAGCAAGGGATCTATCTTTTTTTTCAAGGGGGAAACCTTCAAAAGGTACCCGACGCCGTAAGAGCAACGTCTGGTTATGTGAGATTCTTAAACCCTCTCGGTGGCCGTCCTCGGCGCTACGATGAGGACTCCAGGATCTCCAAAGGAACGCAACTGGAGTCCTCTGGGCGCGTTGCCCCATCGGGCTCCACCCAGGTAAGCGACTGGATCCACCGCACCGTCTGGTCTTTATGACGATATGCGACCGCACATGCCGACGCCCATCTCGGGGTCAACTGGCTGGATGCCTCGAACTCCCACTCTTGCCGCCCGCAACCCTGGAAGCCCCCTTTTAGTCGCCTCTTACGACAGGCAGAGGATACGGTAGCCCTATTCAGATCCCGGAACTACAGAGACGAATTGTTTTATCTGGTGTCAATATACGTAGATGCTTGCTACTTCCGAGAATTAACACGGTCGCCTGATTTTAAAATGAGCCTGTCACCACAATCTTTCAAAGAAACCCATTGACTGCTATACGGTAGCAGTAGATGTGGAGATGGCACCTCATCAGCCCAACTGCACTGGTAAAACCAGTAAATTAATATTAAATAATTTGCGTAATAGTTTACTAGTTATGTTTATAAAAAAATCTTTAGATGTTTGCGTATTTATTTTTGTGGTGTTTATCACTATACGAAAAATCCATGTATGTTATTATGAGCGTAGAAGGTATTATTTATTTTATTTTTCCATCCTAACTCCGTAATCCTCATGAAAGAGAAATTCGAAGGCTTCAGCGCCATACGGATAAGGAAACCTTAAAAGTACAGCAATTTTACGGATGAAATATTTAAAGGAACCTCGCTTTAATGTCCGGAGTTTATTTCCGTACCAAGAGTATACATTAACACGTCGGATTACTAACATAATGTTAATTTATTTCCTTTAAATGTATTTCTATTCTAGATGGCTTCGTTTATCAATGACATTAATTTATTTTCTTTCTTTCTTAAACAAATTGTACTAAGTTTGTCTGCTTGATGACTTGTAAGACGAGTACCATTAATCAAATTTATGTTATTCTTTAGTAAAACAATATGTTATTCAGTCCACCGTCAGACCTATATCCGACTTAATAAGCACTTGTGTATTCCCCTATCAAGGTATAGTTAGGAAGATTTACTTATGCATTCCAACATAACGTTCTAGCGCGGCGCCGGAGTAACTGTCATGCACCTTCCGGTATCTACGACGACACGCAGCCACGGATGCCACCGTCCTTTTCGGGGTTGCTTACTGGGTGGTTCAAGGTCTCAATCTAGCCGCCCTTTACCCAAGCACCTACCTACAGCTTGTTAGCTACATAATATCATATAAAAATGCATACTTCCGGATCCAAACCCTAGGTCCTCTTTATCAGTAAGCACTCCTGTCCTGTATTTCTTAAAGATATCTATAAAACGTTACCTTTAGCTGACTAGACATTCGTCTCCTGTGAGATAACAACTTTTATTCAAAAGGGATTATTGCCAGATCAATTGGGATATAATTGAATCTGAACAAATATCGACGTGGGAACACGCGTCGTCCGCTGAGCCTCCAATCTTGTACAAGTTAATCCGAAAGGCCCTGTATTTATCGACTCACTGCGCCGTGAAATAGGCTCCTGCTTGTTTTGTGAATGTGGTATAAAGCCTGCTATTGAACAATGTGTGAATTCAATAAAAATACGCAGAAAATGTATACGAAATATTTTATTTTAAAGTCGTTACTTTCATAATAATAAAAATCTAAAATAAAACTTCGGCCCCTTAGGGGCTGACTATCCAAAATTTTTCAATGTTTGGTTCGATAGATAATATCATCCATCCCTGTAGCCTCGGGGTCAGAATAGGGCTACGGTATCCCCTGCCTGTCGTAAGAGGCGACTAAAAGGGGCTTCCAGGGTTGCAGACGGCTAGAGTGGGAGCTCGAACCGTTCGGTCAGGCAATCCCGGGAAGGACGGCGGTATGTGTGGTCGCATACCGTCGTAAAGACTAGACGGAGCGGTGGGCCCAGCCGCCCATCTGGGAGGAGCCCGATGGGGCAGCGCGCTCGGAGGGTTCCGGTTGAAGTTTCGAGATCCCGGAGTCCTCCTTTTCAGCGCCAAAGACGGCCACCGGGGGGGTTTTAGTGCGGTAAAAATCCCACATAACCCTGCGTTGCTCCCACGGCGTCGGGTACCTTTGGAAGGTTTCCCCCTCGAAAACAAAAAAAAAACAAAAAAAGATAATATCATTACAAATGTTATTAAGAAAACTGTCACGCACAAACGCTAAGGAGAACTAAGATTTTCCTTGTAATATTTCTCTTTGCCATACCAAATAATAAATATCAACTAACGATATACGAGTACGCATGTACGCACATTATTTTGAATCAGATATACACGTTTAAATCGAGTTTGTCAATTTATGCTCAATTTCAACAACAAAAGGCGAGTAGAGTACAAAAAATGGAGCAACCAAGGCATCCAATTACAAATACTTGGAGCAAGCGA
The DNA here is from genome assembly GCA_949699795.1 of Spicauda simplicius. Lineage (NCBI taxonomy): Eukaryota > Metazoa > Arthropoda > Insecta > Lepidoptera > Hesperiidae > Spicauda > Spicauda simplicius. The sequence goes on along the minus strand of OX453077.1, from coordinate 12,454,316 downwards.
TCGGAATTCACACGGACGCAGAATGAAGCGTTGGCATCCCTCTAACCAGGTTTTGAAAACATACGGGCTGTTATTACGACCTTTTATTTTCGTATTTTGCTTGAACAGTTCTATAATGTTTATTTTTTGTTCCAGTTAATCAAATTTTAAAACGAATATTACAACTGACGATATAAGCTTCCTTTCTGACAAAACACTGATACATGTGCAATCCTTGATTTTTTTATATAGTGTCTCACAAGTTGGTAAGTGGTTGTTACCGTCCATTTATATCTGTAAATCATCGAAGCGTCATCACGTAGTACAAATTAAAGCACATCATTTTTTTTTCTTTCAAGATTAAAGTAGTAATCAAACTTGCAGTTAATCTGATTATAAGTGACGACTGTTGAAGGGCATCTGCAATTCTTTTAGAACAAGAATTTTATCTGGAATCAATTACAGATACGTTGCTACTCCTGAGGACTAAGATGGTAGCTTCATATAAGTCAGTGGACGTCCATACCTTCAAGCGATTACAAGAACAACGTGGTACCTTTTTTATCAAGGGGGAACCCTTTAATAGGTACCCGACGCCGTGAGAGCGACGCAGGGTTATGTGGGATTCTTACTGTGTACCTTACCAATGTGGTATTTACATCCATATATCCATCTATCAGCCCTTTGAGATCCACTGTTGGATATATGCATCTCCTAAAAGATGCCACTCCAATCGGTCCTGTGCCTTCTGAATCTAACGATTTCCCGCTGTCCTCTTCAGGTCATCGGTCCACCATCGGTATTTACATCAGTGATAACGAAAAATACTTAAGTATACTTCAAAATGAATTCCTTATTAAAACCTTGCAATTCCAAAACTATAAACAAAGTGCTAACATGTAAAATATTTCCCAGTACGTTTACCAGATACTTAGAATCTCGTTAAAATATTTACTGGCGTGTGAGCGACCGTTGTATTGGGTTTGCGAATTCATCGTGAAGGTTGTGGAGACGTTGGATATTCAGTACCAGATTTTCATCCACAACTTTCGTATTCTATTAGTTCCAAAAGTTTGTATCTTTGCATGTTTCTTATTCAATCACGCATAAAAAAGCTGAACGGATTTTCATGAAATTTAGTCCAGTTATTTTTTCTGATCCGAATTTGAGTATAAGATCATCATTAATATTATTGTTTTAATATTTTCATCCTCGGGTGAACATTATGACAAAAAATCTGAACAACTTTTTTAAATTTTGTCCACAAACAGTTGATAACCTAGATTATCTCACATAATTATAATAAGTATATTTTTATTGCTTTTTTAAGTGACACGATTTAAGTTTTGATATGAGTACATCGTGTTTATCATTTTCGTGTAGTGTTATTCAGAAAATTTGATTTAAATGGATTAACAATATTTTTTTTATTACCACCCATTTTCATTAATTTCTAGATACAATTATTAAGTTCCCGATGATGACGACCCGCGTGGCCGAGCGGTTACCATACCGGTCTGACGTGCAATGGGTCTCGGGTCCAATTCCCGGCCAGACTGGTTTCTGAATTATCAGTTTAGATTCATGTTCTGAGTCTGGGTGTTTATGTATTTGTCATGTGTGTGTCCATGGTACCCACGATACAGGAGAAAATCCTACTGGGCTATGAGTGTAGAAAGCGTAAGCGTGATGTTACAGTTATTCGTTAGTCTGAAGATAAATTTGTGCATGATCAAAAATATCATTAATCCATTAGTGTCCTTTGGTATCTACTCGATAAAGGTACGTTTAATTAAGCAGTAGTGACCGATTTGACCGATAACCGATGGGGAAGAAAGGTCCTTGAGTGGCGACGACGTTTAGGCAAAAGAGTACAGGTCGCCCTCCTACCAGGTGGACCGATGACCTGAAGAAGACAGCGGGAAACCGTTCGGATTCAGAGGGCACAGGACCGGTTGGAGTGGCGCCATTTAGGGGAGGCCCATGTCCAGCAGTGGACATCAAAGGCCTGATGGATGGATGGATGGATGGACCGATTTGACTACATCCGTCTACTATCTGTCTACCATTTACTGATTAGATTCTCTGTGATTTACCATTACCATAATTAATTCGCCATTCATAGCTAGTTCATTTATAGTGCATCGTGGCTTTGAGCAGCTTAATTTGTCACTCCCTAGAAATTACGCTTTGCAAAATCTCATCATGCTCAAATAGTTTCTGATCATTGTATTTCTGTCAATTGTCGACGAAATAAGGCATATAAAAGTAAATAGCTTTAGAACTTGCATTCTCACAAGACGACAAAAAAGACTACGCATCGTCTCTAATAGTCATTGATTAATTTTTTTACCTTATTATGATTGGACTAATGCAATGTTTGACCAGTCGATCGCTATGGATTACGTCGATTGCCATGATCGATCACGAAGGCTACGTTATAATAGGCTAGTAATAATAATCTTCACAAAAGCATATAAGTATTTATTTTTATTTATTTATTTGACTGAATTAGTAAACGCGCATGCAGTCCACCTGATGGTAAGTGGTCACTGCCGCCCATGGATATCTGTAACCAACTTCATACAGAACACGGGTTTTATCTGAAGTCAAACACAGATGCGTTGCTACTCCCAAGGACTATGATGGTCGCCTCATGTAAAAGTGTGCCGGCAACCACACCCTTCTATCGAAACGCAAGAAATGCTTCACCCTAGAAATAGGTGTAGCGGTGGTACTTCCCCGGTTGAACTACACTGGTTCTACCACCTTCAAAAAGTATACTATTCGATCATACCTAATCTCATATAATGTTTGAGTTTCGATGTAAAATAAAATTATATGTAATATTCACGTTAAATTCTATGTTTCGGACTAAAATCGAGTCAAACTTTCAGCACATTATACAGAGAAAGTTATGCAAGGTCTCAATGGAAACAGTTTTTAAACAGAACTAGCTCCGATTCTCAGCTCCTAGTTATAACAATACTTTTATTAATAAACTTGCTAAAAAAAATGTTAAGGGTGGACAACCCTTAAGGGGTATGAAAAATAGATGTTGGCCGATTCTCCGACCTACTGAATAAGCATATAAAATTTGGTAAAAATCGGGCAAACCGTTTTGGAGGAATATGGCAACAAAAACTGTGACACGAGAATTTTATATATTAGATGAATTTACTCGTATCTGAGTTAGACGTAGTAGCCAGTTACCCTTAGATAGAATATATTCTAACAGAAGGGAAATGCAAAAGGCGTAGGTAGGTACAATTATAAGGCGTTACAATATGCTAATGTACTACTTTCGTTTATAGAAATAATAAAAAATGTACTTGTTTGCTATATTAATTAAAGTAATGTATGGTAGCGTACTTTCTTTACCTCTCTCAGTGTCGTGGAGAAATATTTTTTTATATGACTGAAGTAGCAAACGAGCATGCAGTCCACCTGATGGTAAGTGGTCACTGCCATCCATCTGTAATTAACTCCATACCGAATATGGGTTCCATCTGAAGTCAGATGCGTTGCTACTCCAGAGGACTATGATGGTCGCCTCATATAAAAGTGTGCCGGCAACCACACCCTTCAATCGAAACGCAAGAAATGCTTTACGCTAGAAATAGGTGTGGCTGTGGTACTTTCTTGGTCGAACTACACTGGTTCTACTAAATTCAGACGTTAAACCTATTAAACTTTTATCTGACCATGATTCAATTTTACCTGCTATCTGAAGTTATGACTCAACATTATGATCAAAAATATGTATAGTTCACGTGGAAGCCAAGAAGGAAGCAGTAAATATCTTGCTAACAGTAACTATGACAAAAGTTAGTCAATGTGTTAAGTTTCCACTCAACATTATGATCAAAAAGGCACTTACGATATAGCGTAAAATAAAGTAGTAAACATTTAAGCAGCTATTATTAAAGACAGTCTACATTTCTAGCGTGAAGCGTTTCTTGCGTTTCGATAGAAAGGTGTGGTTGCCGGCACACTTTCACATGTGGCGACCATCATAGTCCTCGGGAGTAGCAACCCATCTGTAATTGACATCAGATGGAACCCATGTTATGTATGTAGTTGATAACAGATGTCAACGCGCGGCAGTGACCACTTACCGTCAGGTGGACTTGATGCTCGTTTGCTGCTTCAGTCAGACAAAAAAAAATCTCTAATAGATGTCTACAGTTACTCTATTCATGATGTAACATCAGAATGACTTTCAGGAAGATAGAACTTTTTGGGAATTGCAAAAACTTTCCAACTTTAGCTATAAAGTTGAAGGGTGAGAAATTTACAACTACAACTAGTGCTTTCGAACAAAACCTCAAGCTACTTCTGAAACTTAGCATCTTAATATTCAAATAACTTTCAACTTTCATGCTTTCAATGTGTATAGCTCATTTACAAGATTATAATGTATATTTTACAATGTTTTTATTTTTTAATTAATATATATTTTTTTATTTTTTAATGTAACATAAATTAACAATAACATCTACTCTAACGAATGATGTACGCATCCATAATTGGCATGCACACCAATTTTGTCTAGTGTAAGTTACTATTGTAAATGTCTGTGTGTATTGCTGTCGATGTGTCAAAATAAATAAATAAATAAAATGTTTAGAGTGATATTTAAAGCTTAAAAAATACAAAAACATACGATTGCAATTTTTTTTATCTGTATGACGAACATGAAGTTCACCTAATGGTAAGCGGTCACTGCCGTCCATGGACATCTGTAAGCAACTTCATATAGAACAAGGGTTCTATCTGAAGTCAATCACAGATGCGTTGCTACTCCCGAGGACTGTGATGGTCATATAAAAGTGTGCCGGCAACTACCCCCTTCCATCGAAATGCAAGAAATTCACGCTAAAAATAGGTGTGGCTCTTCCCCAGTAGAAATACACTCTTTATTATTCAATCACATTAAAACGGCTTATTGCATCTGGATGTAATTTGGCATTGAGATACAATAACAACCCGGGATTAGTGATGATCAACTATCTCGAGTTAACTCGAGTTTGGTTTAACTCGAGTTGAATTCCTTTTAACTTTTTAACGAGTTTTAATTACTGTAATGGCAGTCGTGTTGCAAGGTTTGTGATAATTGGTAAAATATTTTACGAAAAATAAATCTTTGTTAGTTTAAATTTTACGTTTAAAGACATTTATTTCTCAAAAGACTTTACACAAAATCACTTACAGAGAAATTACAATGTGAATATTAAAACAAACAATATTGATTAGCTAGCGTAGTGCAGTTGTGGGTAGATAGATTGTTATTAAACTAAACTAGGTACAGAAAAAAATTCAAAGACAAATGTTGTTGTTTAAGGCGCATGACACAGTGAAAGTTATTATTTAATTATTATATAGCGTTTTATAGTTTTTTTTTATAACATATATTTTTATTTTATTATCATTTATAGCATAATTTTTTAACATCCAATTTGTTATTGTTAATTTATTTAAATTATTTATGAAAACTCATTTATGATGTAGTTTTTTAATAACTTTTTAAAAATAGGAAGCGATCTCGCATCTTTTATATTTGTAGGCAATTTATTGTAATATTGCGCTCCTTCATACAAAATACTTTTTTTCCCATAGTTAGTTCTAAAAGGTTGTAAAGATATATTATTGGCGTGTCTAGTTTTTATTTTTTGGAATTCAAAGTTTTTTGTAAATGTTATTTGTGTTTGAACATCTTTAGTCAAAATTTTTCTAACCAGTATACAGATATTATATTTATGCATTTGAGATAAATTCATTAATTGGGTTTCTTTATATATTTTTGCCGTTGATGTTAAATAGTGATATCGAAATAAGATTTTTATGAGTTTGTTTTGTGTAGATTGTAAATTTATCAAATTACTTTTGGCGGCTGCTCCCCACACTTCAACTAAATATTCAAGATGAGTTTTAACTAATGAATTATATATAGTGTAACGAACATGTCTCGGGAGGCATTGTGTTATACCTTTAAGAGCACCTGTTAGAGATGACAGTTTTTTTCGAACTTTTTGAATATGTTGTTTCTAGGTTAACTGATTATCTAGAACTAAGCCTAAGTATTTTTCTGAGGTAACTTTTCTTTATTTCTTGATCATTAATCAAAAGGGGACTGTGATTGTAAATTTTTTTGTTCTTAGCAGCAAAAATGATGTAATTAGTTTTGGAGGAATTTATTGTAAGTAAAATACATTGCAACCAGTTCTGCAATATTACTAAATCGTGTTGAGCTTCTCTCACTACAGTTTCTATAGAGTGTCCATAATAAAATAAACTAGTATCATCAGCGTAAAGTGAAATATCTCCTTTTAGTCCGATCTCATGTATGTTATTTATGTATATTAAAAATAGTAATGGCCCTAAGATGGAACCTTGTGGCACACCATAAGTTAACAGGCGACGTTCACTTTCATAGTTGTCAATTTTCACTATTTGGTACCTATTTGTCAAGTACGATTCCATAATTTGATGTGCTTTGCCCGTTATACCAATGGTCCTTAGTTTATGTAAAAGCAATTTGTGACTAACAGTGTCAAAGGCTTTCTTAATATCGATGAACAATCCTAGTGCTATTTGTCGTTTGTCAATACTGAGTCTTATATTAGTGATAAGATCGATAACCGCAGATAATGTATTACTTTTAGGTCGAAAACCATATTGTTTTTCGTATAGGAAATTGTTTGTTTTGAGAAATTTATGCAACCGGTCATGTAGAATTTTTTCAAATATTTTTGATAATACTGGTAGGACCGATATTGGTCGATAGTTGCTAGGGTCTTTTTTGTTTCCAGACTTATGAATAGGACTGACTTTTGCTATTTTCAGATTATCAGGAAATTTTCCTTCATTGAGACATTTATTTACGCATTTTGCTAAACTCTCAGCTATAACATTTTTAACACATTTTATAACTTTGGTTGTGATCCCGTCTATACCCGAGCTTGTATTTGAATCTAAATTATTTATTATTTTTATGATTTCCTGTGCATTTGTTGGTTCCAGGTCTGTTAAAGTATTTTTATTATTTTTAAACGTGTTACATGATGTTATATTTGAAAAGGTATGAAATTTTGTAGGTATTTTATCAGCAAGCTCGCTTCCTATGGTAGCAAAGTAAAAATTAAAACAGTTGCAGATTTCTTTTATATTTGTAAGCAAACCGGATGATGATAAGAGTTTTAATTGTGTGTGATTAGTTTAAGTTTTATTATTAGTGAGTTTATTTATAAATTGCCACATTTTTAAAGGGTTCTTCTGATACTTCTTAAAGCTATTGTAATAGTATTTGTGAATTCAATCCTTAGTTCTTTATTCTCTGGCGTGTGTTTTAATTTATACCAAAGCTGATTTCTCTTATTTATTGCGTTAATCAAGCTACTTTCTATCCATTCTTTACATGGAGGATTTTGTATCTTTGTTTTTACTATTTGACTATTTCTAATTGCGCATAATAGTGAAGCTTCTAATTCATCATATTTCTCGATATGCGATGTTTTAATATTATTTTCAATAGTCTTATATAGTTCAGTATAGTTCATTGATACATATTGAATTCTTTTAGGGCGTTCGGTGCAGGATCTGTTGATCTCCAGATACAATTGTTTATGGTCAGTGAGAACGGATTCAATAATAGATAATTTAAACGTATTATCATTTAAGTTCGAACAAACATGATCCAGTATAGCTTTTGAAGACGCTGTTTCACGTGTACAATACTCACTGCTGATTTTGTTTAATATCGCAATCCCATTCTCCTTGAGAATTGCTTTGTAGTCCTTAACAGATCTATCGTAGTTATTAATTAGGTTTAGATTAAAATCACCAAATATGATAGTTCGTTTCCGTTTTTGTAAATGTTGGCTATAATCATCGAGGAAATAAGAGGCATTAGCAGCGGGCTGTTTGTAAATAACCCCTACGTCAAGGGAAAGTGCAGCTATATGTACCCATAGGAAATGGTTTCCATCTTTATACTGTTCTTCTAATAAATTATGTTTGACACTGTTGTGTATGTAAAGAGACACTCCGCCACCTCGTGAATTTATTCTGTGGTTAAAATAGTGTGTGTAGTTAGGTAATCTGAGACGCTGTCCTTCCTCTTCATTTTTTATCCAAGTCTCTGTCAGGGCTATGATATGAACAATTGTTTGGAATGAATCTATCACACATCTTATCTCATCTAATTTCCCAGTTTTTACTAAACTTCTAATATTTGCATACAGGAATTTAAGTGTTTTATTATTTATTTTAAAATCTGCGTAACTATTATGTATTTCATGCGTAACAAAATTGTCATCCTTGTTATCGTGCTTCGAATTCTTCTTTATATTTAGTTTTTTGGTTCCCATTTAATAATTTTAGGGTTTCCTTTTACGTATTTTATTTTTAAGTCTTTTTCTCCTTTTCCTAAACGTTTGTTCAATTCTTCTTTAAGGTTCTCAATTATCTGTCGTTGATTTGGCGTGTGGTCATAGTAGATTTTGAATTTATTAGATGTGTGTGTTATTTTCTTTTTTAGAATTATTTTAGCTACTTCTTGAGACGAGAAACAAACTTTAAGAGGTCTCGTTTTGTTTTTGTCATATCTTCCTAGACGTAGGATTTTCTTAGGATCTGGGCATAATGGATGGATAGATTGTATAATTTTCTTAACTTCAGATTTATCAGCTTCTTTCCTCTTCGCGTGGTCATCTCCATGGGGTTCTGGGACTCCGATTATTGTTATAAATTTTACCTAATATAATGAATTATTGAACCCATGTTCATGATGAATCTGTTCTGATTTATTTATACTAGTCACCCGTCGCAACGGTCGAATTTTGACCGTAATTTAAATTAAAATTGTCCAAAGTGGCACCAATATTTCTTTAATTTAAATAATTTTTAAGTTATTTTGAACGCACCCGTTAAAGGTAAAAAGAGGTTTATTAACTAAGCTGCATATAAAAGCAGTTTTGACAAAGCCATCTGTCATTTTTGACGTTATGTATTTTCATAGTAAGTTATTGAATGTTTTAAATCGTTTGATATGTATGTGTTTGTGTCAAATGCAAGGTAGTGAGTGTAGGTAGTGTTTTTAGTCGATTTTATGTATGTTTATACATTATTTGAAAAAAAAAATATTAGCATTGCGCAATCCTTCTCTACATCAACTATAACCAAAACAAATGTCTTCAAAACAAATCACAAGTTTTTGCTTCACGTATAGAAGTTACGCAGACTGTTACGAAGCTAGGTTATTAAAATGGTGAAAACAAAACGAGTGATATACTCAGTTTCATCCAGTTAATTTGGTTGTTCAAGTCGAGTTCAACTCGAGTTACATGCATTTCAACTCGACTCGTGTTTATCCAGAATTGGCACATCACTACCTGGAATACTATCAGCATATTCACATCCGGAAAGAATGTATGGTTCCCGTGAGACGAATTTATTTCTTTCTGTAGAGCAAGGGTTAGAAATGTTTTATACAATAGTGGTAAGTGAAATTCTAGTTATAGAGATATGATGTTACATTTTTAAATGCCAGTGAAACCGCGGTCAAAGCTTTTTTTTAAAATCCTTATTGCATTATATTCAAATGTATAATACCATTAAAATGGACACAAATAAAATTGGAGCATCAAAATAGATTCTGCAAATTGTCTTATGTGTACAGCATAATTATTCAGTAGTATTTCACGTGAAGACGTGTTGGAAAATAGAAATATATTTACCCGTCATAGATATTTTACGGTTTCTTTCAAACAAATTACAGGCAGACCTCGTACTTACGGCATACTAGGTTCTCGAAACAGGCGATGTTTATGAATTATCCTATTTCGTAAGTCGAAGCTTACGTATGTTTGAGAAATAGTGTCAAAATATGGTTTGATGTAACTCTAAACTACATATATCGATACGACGTAAGTCTAGGACTGACTGTACATTATTACCTGTAGTCGGGAAATAGAATACGACTATGGTATCCCCTGCCTGTCGTAAGAGGCGACAAAAAGGGGGCTCATGGGGTTGCGGGCGGCTCGAGAGGGAGCTCGAACCGTTCGATCAGGCGATCCCGGGAAGGACGGTGGTATGCGTGGTTGCATGCCGTCGTAAAGACTAGACGGAGCGGTGGGCACAGCCGCCCATCTGGGAGGAGCCCGATGAGGCAACGCGCTCAGAGGATTCCGGTGGCTGTTCGTTTCGAGATCTCGGAGTCCTCTTTTTAGCGCCGAGGACGGTAACCGGGGGGTTTTAGTGCAGTAAAAATCCCACATAACCCAGCGTCGTTCTCACGGCGTCGGGTACCTTTTAAAGGTTTCCCCTCGAGAAAAAAAAACATTAATGAAACCGAAAATGAAAAATATGTTCAACATTACCTAAAGGCGACTTTATAACAATATATTCTAGTAACTTCCTTGATATTCACTTGTATCTCGTCAACCCATGATTGTCCCACTGCTGGGCACGGGTCTTCTCTCAGAATGAGAGAGTTTAGGCCATGATCCACCGCGCTGGCCAAGTGCGAATTGGTGGACTTCACTTCACATTCAATTGTATAGTAAACTATTTTCAAGCAGCAATTTCCTCAAGAGCTAAACTTCGTTTCCATACAAACGCTTCATCAAAACGTAGTTAGGTATACTTACGCGGAACTTAGTCAACTTGAAATACATTTATAACTTTGTAAAGCTGTAGGGTTAACTAATACTAGCGTTGACTGAACATATTGCATGGCTCATAATCCGAAGCATTAGAAAGTTCTTTATTACCGAAAAATCCGGTAAGCCTTGATTCCGCAACTATTTAATTATTGACGACCCGCGTGGTTGAGCGGTTAACCATACCGGTCAGACGTGCAATGGGTTCCGGGTTCGATTCCCGGCCAGACAGGTGTCTGGCCGGGAATCGAACCCGGAAGCCATGACCATCATTTAGATACCTATCTAAATGATGAGTTTAGATTCATGTTCTGGGTCTAGGTGTTTGTGTGTGTCCATAGTACCCATGACACAGGAGAAAATCCTAGTGTATGGTGTATTGGTGGACAGATAATTTAATGGAGATTAATTCTGTCGCTAGTAAAATTTATTTAATATAATAAAACCGGAAAAAACTATAGAAATAGAAAAAGAATCCCGTCAATTAACACTTTGGTATTATAAATGGTTATCTTATTAAGTGTCGTTTAATACTTACTACCTAAAAACTAAAATTCACAAAAACTGAGTCGTGCACTTTTGGATTTTTCCAAATATTATTTAATGTATATCTTTACCATTTAACCAAACGAGCATGTAGTCCGCCTGATATGGTATAAGTGGCCACTGTCGCCTATGGACATCAGTAATTAGCACAAACCTATTACTATCCCTAAAAACTAAGTATGAACACATCAATTAATATGCCTTTCTTTCTATACCCAGAACCAACCACAGCAGACCAGAACATAGCAGTTAACACTAGGTCACAATTCTTCGGATACTTTTTTTAATTTCAAGCCTGTGTGTTGTCGTATTATACTTCTCTAAGCTTTCATTTGTCAACATTATTTTTTATTATCACGTTTTCAAAAAAAAACCGTATAGAGGAGGTATTTCAATCTTGGATTCCGTTTCGCAGGTCAAAATGTGTACCAATAGAATGCTATTAAATCATTCCTATATTTTCGTTAAACCTCAAAGTGTTCTCAAAAATACGCAAATGACGTTTTAATGGACGGTAATGGAAACTCAGAAACGCAAAAAATTCTCATCCATAAGGCCCTTTTATGAAAATATCGTCCATCTCAGTGACGTCATTTATAAACGTTAAGCATCATATTTCAGCGTTAATTAACGCTAGGGAAGTGAAATATGACTAATCATTTTCCCATTTGTCCCCAGTGAAGGCGATATGAAAATTGTTGATTAAAATTTATTTGCTACTGACTTTTAGCAGGCGATGAAAAGAATTATAATTGAGTTTAACATAGAAAATGTAGCAACATTACTAGTAAATTGTTTTCTCAGACACTAAGATTATTGGAATTTACACGTGTAAATGTAGGATAGGAGTCTAGGCTCCAAAATAATTTAAATTAAGTAGCTATAAGTCCATTCATCAAAATTATGGCAAAAACTCAAAAAATGGAGGACCCAAGCTTTGATATTAAGTTGTGTCTTGTATTATCAAGTTGAATATTTTTAATAAGAGTTATTGTGTAATTGTATATTGTTGTAATAAAACATTACTATCATGTTGGAACTCCAAATATTCTTTCCAACCAAAAGTATCAGGTGATCGAATGGCTTCTTACATTTTATTTGACGAGAAAATTATTCAAATGTTTCTGAATATATTCGCATTTCCATAACCTTTGACTTTTTTAGATCTCATCAACCCATTATTGGCCCACTGCTGGGCACGGGTCTTCTCTCAGAATGAGAGAGTTTAGGCCATAGTCCACCGCGCTGGCCAAGTGCGAATTGGTGGACTTCACACACCTCCGAGAACTTTTTTTTTTTTAAAAGAACTCTCGGGTGTGTAGGTTTCCTCATGATGTTTTCCTTCACCGAAAAGCAGTGATAATTAATTTCTAATACGCACATAAATCAGCGGTGCGTGCCTGGGTTTGAACCTAGGACCTCCCGATCGAGAGGGCAAGTTTCAACCATTAGGCTATCACTGCTCTTTTAGATCACCGATCTAATATTCTACTTAGAGGCTCGTTTTACGTGACTCGCCCGATATTGCCTTCACGGCGTGTTATAATGGCCTTTCTCATTTAGAAAGCATTTGAAATTCCGGGCTTTGGACTCTAATGGAGCGAATTCCGGGCTTAAGGAAGTCGGGAGTATCTTAAGGAGCATGACGGCGGACTTAAGATTTTTTTATTGTAGAAGCAAAAATGTGGTCACGGTATTATACACGGTATTATATTTTAACTCACTAGTGCGCAGCCAACTAGAGTTTGCTTCAGTGGTTTGGAGTCCGCAATACGTTACATACTCTCAGCGTATTGAGAGCATTCAACGATCATTTACTAGAAACTTGGCGTATCATTCCTCTAGTATACCCCACCGCTCCTCTTATGATCAACGACTAAAACACTTTAAAATGACATCGCTCAAGAATCGCCGTATATTATTAAATATTATGTTTCTAAATAAACTCATTTCAGGATATCTGAATTGCCCTTCTATTCTTAAGAGCATAAATCTTAATGTTCCATGTCGCTACCCTCGGCAACCTATTACCAAAGTCTTCAATATCCCCATTAGTAAAACCAACGTCCTTAGACATTCCCCCCTACCTAGAATCTGCGCGGATTACAACCAAGCTTGTGTATCGGTCAAGGATATCGACATCTTTCATGATACTAATATTAGCTTAAAAAAGAAATTGGCTTCTTGGTTTTCAAATGTAAATTAATTCTTGCTTATATTTTGTTCATATATACTCATAATATTCTAAAAATGTGCAACAATGCGTCCTAAATTTTATGTTAATGGTGTGCACGCCTATAATTGGCTTACATGCATATCATTTATTATATTTGTAAATGTTGTTTGTGTAATATGTTGTTTGTAAGCTGTTGTGTGGTGTGACAAATAAATAAATACATAAAATAAATTGTATATTTTTAACGAAAACGTATGTACAATAAAATATTATTCTAAGGATTTTGGAAAGTTATGAAAGCATTTTTGTTTCGATACTTCGATTTAATTTTCAAAAATAATGTCTAATACGTAACGTTAATGTTACGTATTCGACATTATTTTTGAAACTAGCAAATCTTATATAGACTTCAGAAAAGCATAGCGTATTAGTTCTGATGATGTGGCCTATACTAAATATTACAGCAAAAGTCAATTTGACGATAGTTTCTTCGAATTGGGCAATGAACGAGCCAATTTTCGAAATAGGGTCCAATCAAATGATCGCTTACATGTAAGTAAGTGGACCGCGGTACCTCCATCGACCTGATTTCGAGGACGGTTTGAGTGAGGACCGAATGACAGAGCGAATGGATCTGTAATGCTGATTTCACATGAAACTGAAAGGAGCTGCGGACATTTTATTAGTCTGTGTTACCTTTATAGACAAAAAGACGCTTTTTAGGATTTACGTTTAATTTTTTTCATTAACTTACCATGTGGTAGAACTAGTATAGTTCGACCGGGGAGGTACCACCGCCACGCTTATTTCTAGTGTAAAGCATTTCTTGCGTTTCGATGGGTGTGGTTACCGGCACACTTTTATATGAGGCGACCATACCAGTCCTCGGGAGTAACAACGGATCTGCGATTGATTCAGATAGAGCTGTTCTATATGAAGTTGATTACAGATATCCATAAGCGGCAGTGACCACTTACCATCAGGTGGACTGCATGCTCGTTTGCTACCTTATATAAAAAACTGTGCATTTCTTTTTTACAATTTAGTTTTGTCCAATTGACGGTAAAAGGCTACTAACGTCAATCACAATCCACTCCAGACACAACTGGAATTGCTGTTGCTAAGATTATTTATCGTTGGTGCCTCCGCTGATGATGATAGATGATGATGTCTAAAACGTTCTACTGCATTAAATTAAATAAAAATAACGAAACCAAAAAAATACCCTCTTGCTTAAAGTCCATGTTCATTAATAAAACCCATACGGAGCTCGACCTGATTTCATTACGAGTTGGTGGAGTGGTTTGATTAAAGACAAGCTTTGAAAGGTGGATAACATATACATAGCAAATTAAAGGTAATAAGAATAAATATAATTGGTTCTATATATCTTATATCTATATATTAATACGTGAAGCAAAAACTTGTGATTCGTTTTTAAGATACTTGCCGCGGACGGAGAAGAATGAAATTATGCACGGTTACAGTTGATGTAGAGAAGGATTACCAAGTGCTAATATTTTTGTCAAATAATCCATAAAACGTACCTAAAATCGACTAAAAACACTTTACACTCACTACCTTGCATTTGACACAAACACATACAAAATATAATGGAACATTCAATGTCTTACTATGAAAACACAAAACGTCAAAAATGTCAGATGCCTTTGTCAAAATACACGCTATTGCTTTTAAATGCAGCGTAGTTAATTACTCTTTTTACCTTTAACGGATGCGTTCAAAACAACTTACAAAATTATTAAAATGTATTTAAATTAAATAAATATTGGCGCTACGTTGGACATTATGAAGTTTAGTTTATTTATTTAAATTACGGTCGAATTTCGACCGTTGTGACGGGTGACTAGTACATGTAATTAGTTCAGATAGGACTGGGCTTCTATCGATGGTTGTTAATGTTCAAATCTACAAAGTGTCGCTTACGGATGTCAATGGGTGGCAGTAACCACTTACATTTAGGTGTTTTGCATGCTCGATAGCTATTTCAATCTTATAAAAAAAGAATAACCACGAGCCTGCATATTTATAGGAAATAAACACAAAAAAGAAATCTAGGACAAAATCCTTATAGGCATAATACGCATGGAAAAGGCAGCTCCATTTTTCAGGCACTCTCGAGCGGCCTCTAATTGACAGAGATACGTGCTTAAAGGCTTATTAGCGAGAAACGGGAGAAAATAAAATCGCAAAGCTTCAACATCAGTGCTAAGTCGTTTGTCAGCGTTATAGGATTCTTTTAAAGGATCATTTAAAAATGTGTTAAGTACCCAATTGTTACGTGTAATGTTAAAATTCAGAACCAGATTATTTTTCTTTCAGTATACTTGGATTAGATATTTGCTTCGACAACCCACTGCTGGCCACGGGACTTCTCTCAGAATGTGAGAGTTTTAGGCCGTAGTCCACTGCGCTTGCCAAGTGCGAATTGGCGGACTTCACAAACCTCCAAGAACTTTTTTAGTGTGTTTAGGAAAGCATCGTGAGGAACTGTGTAGGTTTCCTCACGATGTTTTCCTTCACCGAAAAGCATTGGTAATTAATTTCTAATACGCACATTTTTTTGGAAAATCAGTGGTGCCTGGGTTTGAACCGGGGACCTTCCGATGGAGAGAGCAAGTTTCAACCATTAGGCTATCACTGCTTGATTTGTATGAAACTTGGCAATCAGATGAATCAGTTTATGACCTGGATAGTGGATGACCTTATATGTTTTATGGTAAACTCAAACGAGCAAAGCTGCGGGAAAAGTCACTGTAAATGTGAATACATGGGTCCTGTGCCTGTAACCACTTGTTATAAAAACAACAAAAAATATAATATGTACCTATCATAACTATATAGTATAAAGAGAGTCGCTTCCCGCTGTCTGTCCCTATTTGTGCTTAGATTTTTGTGTCTACAGCACGGCTTTTTATGCAGTTTTTTAAAAGATAGAGTGACTCAAGAGGAAGGTTTTTATGTATAATACATGTGTGATATAAAGCAGGAAGACTGACAATTTTCGATGTTTTACTTTTAGGCGGAATGAAGTTCACCGGCTCAGCATTATATACATTATATGATTGGTATGTTTAATTAAATATGTGAATTTCATTTAAAACAGAAATCATAGTAAACTACATGTTCACGTTACTTTATTGCAGCAATAATCTGGTCCGCACTTACAGCGAAATAAAGTTCCACTGGGCGATTAATCCACTGGTACTTCAGCGGCAATCCACTAGAGCATGTTCCGTTTCGCTATAAATCCGCTTGAAGCATGGCGCAAACCGCTCCTAATTCCTGCTACTATTCGTTGAATGGAACCTTAATCACTCACTTGGACTAGTTCTATCGGTATGTGCTCTTAGGCTACGTACTCACGGAGCGATTTTCACCCGCGGCCGCCGCGGTTGCGGGCTCGCAGCTTCTGTAGGATGCAGATATAAGTGTATGCGATGCGCGCAGTTGTTTGTGGCTCCCGCTGCACCGGCGGGCAACCTGTAGAACCGCGCGGGCCGCGGTCAGCCGCACCCGCGGCGGTTTGCGCCCGCGCGCTCTGGGGTCAGTTGGCGGGCGAGTGCAGTAGTCAAGACCTCAACTGATGGTAAGCCGCCCGTCTTGCGGTTTTCGCCCGCCACGTTTGCGGTCGATAATCACAACCGCGACGGCAGCATAACCGCAATAATAGGCGGTCTCGTGAGTTTCGCGCAAAAGCTGCGGGACCGCAACCGCGGCGGCCGCGGGTGAAAACCGCTCCGTGAGTACGTAGCCTTAGTTGGTGTCTGTATTTTTTTTTAACACTAAAGTAGAAAACAAGCATGCAATTCACTTGACAGTAAAGTGCCATTGACGCTCAAAGACATTTTTATGGTATGTTGTATTTCCCCGGTCGAACTACACTGGTTCTACAACCTGTATCTTCTGCGTATTGCTTCGATGTCACGTTCTACGATATGCATGTACTAATTTCCATTATTTTCTCCTATTTACGAGTATAAAACTATACGAGTATGTTGTTTTAGAGGCAGCTCTAACCGTATGGCAATTGAATGAAGCCAGCCTACCCTTCCTTAATTGCAATATTCGGAAACACGTTAGCTCGTTGATTAGAGCGAGCCTACTGCCTCTGGCAATGTCTATGTACAAATACATACAGTATTTTATTTGTTAGGCATTTTTATTTGATCTAATAAAAAAATGTTTTTGTCGTAGTGATATATTTATTGTCTGTAAAAATAGTGTAGGTGTTT
Organism: Spicauda simplicius; assembly: GCA_949699795.1. NCBI lineage: Eukaryota > Metazoa > Arthropoda > Insecta > Lepidoptera > Hesperiidae > Spicauda > Spicauda simplicius. The sequence continues at coordinate 12,436,695 of OX453077.1, read as the reverse complement.
TGTTTAGGACAAGATGATACATGTTAATGTAACATAATAATATTCCATGAATTAATGATAACGTAACTAGAAACAACTTAAAGAAAAGATTATGATTTTCTTAGGAAGCTTCCTGCATTATGTAAGTGCTCTACAAACAATAGATGTTTTGCACATTTCTGTATCTATTAGTTAGCAAACAAGCCCCGATGGTAAGTTATTACTGCTGCACATGTATATCTGTAACCAAATCTATATAGAATAGGGATTGTATCGGAAGTCAATCAGAGAAGCATTGCTACTCCCGAGGACTAAGATGGTCGCCTCATAAAATCATTTCAACATCGTAGGGGTGAAATATAAAAAAAGGCAATCGTAGTGAGAGATAATAAAATTTCAATCAAATATGGACAATATTGGTCCAAATTCACATAAAACTTTATGAAAACATCTTTTGGACCCCCTGAGATATCAAAAGTCTTCTCCGTATTCATTCTTGTTACAATTTTAAGATTGTAATATTGTCGTCGTTGTCGTCGTTGTCGTTGTCGTTGTAAGATTGTAATATTCCCAAAAATATGAACACAAAGTAAGTTCACAGTTTACATGATGGTAAGCGATCACTGCCGCCCATGAATCTCCATCGATACGTAACTGGAGCCTTCTGCGCGGTGTCCCATTGACAATTGACTAGAAATTACTCATCACACAAATAAAAATCCATACTAATATTATAAATGTGAAAGTATGTTTTTGAAGTGAAACTTCTTTATCGGGGTTGTTGAAGTGAAACTTCTTTATCGGGGTTGGAAAAAAATTTAGTGTAACATTTTTTCTTTACGCGCCATCTTTTTCTGTTACGCGCCATCTTTTTTTCCGTTACGCGCCATCTTTTTCTTATCCCTACCACGCGTGATATTAGATAGATTATTATAGATTAGATTATTAGATAAAGTTTAATAAAGCCTTTTATTAAACTTTATCTAATTTAACTTTATTTAACCAATTTCTGTAAAGTTGCATATAGTAAATTATTTTTTGAAAAATAACGTCATAAAGAAGTTTCACTTCTTACGAGTGTACGCTAGTACACGCACACATTTTTTTTATCCCTCTTTCACGTCGCCACATAGCTATTATATGATATGGGTTACATGCTGGGAAATACAACTTTTTACCGCGCTCTCTCATTCCCATGAGAATATCGATGTTTTTTTAGTTGATACATATTTAGTAGTTTCAGACGTTGTTAATAGATGGTGTTCGTAAAATTCAATTCCCTTTGACCGTGCTTGCGAAGCCGCGGCTAAGGGCTGGTTATATATAAATGGAAATAATATAGAAATGGAAAACCATTTTGAGCAATAAAAGACCTACAAAATTTGTACCTAGTAAAGCTGATAAATTCGACAGAACTGCTTACCACAAACGTGTCAATGTACTCATAAATGTGAACAGACTCGTACTAAAAGACAAAAGAACTTTGCAAAGACCTTGATTCACCTGTGTTACTCATCAATTTGCCGTCACTAAGACCAAAAACGATAGATGTAAGTGTACGGTACAACCGTGCATTTGCTGAGGTCAGCAATTCCATTGGATGGACGCGCGCGCTCAATTTATTAATTATGTATTTTTGATCAGTTCGCAATTAGCTATCAAGTGCGTCGCGTGCTCATTACATCAACTGTCATATCATCAATTAGTTTAGTTCGTGGAAAATATAATCAGTGAATCAAAATCTAATATTTTATTTATCAATCTAATAGTGTATGTAGCAAGTAACCATACATTATTAAATGGTCCTTCGAGCCTAGCAGTGAATATTAATTAGTTTTTGGAGTTTATATTATATAGTCGTCGTACCGCGTGGCGCGATACCACGTGTGACCACGTGCACCTGACTAGTGACTATCAGTGTAAATCAAATATCAAAGACATTGTTAGCGGTTAACAAGAACCCTAGCAGTAAATATCAAAGACATTGTTAGTGGTTAGCAAGAACTCTAGCAGTGTATATCAGAAACGTCGTCAAGTGGTGAACATCAGGGATTGCAGTGACAAGGAGGACATCTACGCGTTTGCAGTAAGCAGGGATTAAGCAAGTAAGATCGTTTCATTTTTATTACTCAACCATGGAACATATTTATAAGAATCAGGGAGAGCTGCACGTGTCTATGTCAAAAATAGTTACAAATATCAAATCAATCTAATAGTGTATGTAGCAAGTAACCATACATTATTAAATGGTCCTTCGAGCCTAGCAGTGAATATTAATTAGTTTTTGGAGTTTATATTATATAGTCGTCGTACCGCGTGGCGCGATACCACGTGTGACCACGTGCACCTGACTAATGACTATCAGTGTAAATCAAATATCAAAGACATTGTTAGCGGTTAACAAGAACCCTAGCAGTAAATATCAAAGACATTGTTAGTGGTTAGCAAGAACTCTAGCAGTGTATATCAGAAACGTCGTCAAGTGGTGAACATCAGGGATTGCAGTGACAAGGAGGACATCTACGCGTTTGCAGTAAGCAGGGATTAAGCAAGTAAGATCGTTTCATTTTTATTACTCAACCATGGAACATATTTATAAGAATCAGGGAGAGCTGCACGTGTCTATGTCAAAAATAGTTACAAATATCAAAAAAGATTCCGCGGAGCGCAAGTCCTTCGATTATTATAAAAGGAGGCTGGAAGCCTTGGAATCCTTCTGGGCTGATTATCAGTATAACCACGATCGGCTATCAACGGAGGGAAGCAGGGCCCATCCGTATTTCGTAGAGAAAGAGTATGAGCAAGCATTACAAATTTACAAAACAGCAAAATCATTTATCCTCGAACAGCAACAAGCGGTGTTAAAACGGTCTGAACCTACTGGAAATCCTACACCTAAACCGTATACCTCTCAACAAGGAGAGACCAGTCGGCAGCAAGCTGCGGGACCAGCAAGAGAGTCCCCCGACTATGAAGATGAACATGAACAATCATCAACCAGGCAAACTTCCTGCGGATCATGTAGTAAGTTGGATGAAATGCTTAAGAAACAATCAAGCAATTTCAGAGCATTCCTTCGAACGGTATCATCATTGGATTTCAGTGTCATGTCTCAAAAGTGGGAATTAGAGGATGCTTTACGTAGTTTGCAATCGAGGTGGTCGATAATAGATTCCTTACATTGGGAATTAGACAGCAAGTTAGAAGGATCAAACGTAACGTATGAAAAAACTTATACTAAGCATGAGTGCACCTACAACGAAATGAAGAGAGAAATAAATCGCAAGTTGTGGTCAGTTTCTCACCAAGAGAGTTGGACCCCAAGGATGGATATTCCTAGCTTCAGTGGTAGTTATCAGAGCTGGACATCATTTAAAGATCTATTTACGGAGGCTATCCATAATAATATATCTATCTCAAATGCTCAGAAAATGCAATTTCTAAAAGGCAAATTGAGAGGAGAAGCTGAGCGTTTGATACAGCATCTACCTATAAGCACTGAAAATTACTCCATCGCTTGGGAAATATTAAACAATCGATATAACAACTTAAGATTGATATTTTCAACCCACGCAAATACACTTCTAAACTTGCCGACTACTCAACAGCCGTCAGTAAATCACATCAAGAAAATACATGACGTAACACAGGAATGTTTAAACGCTATAAAGCATCTTGGAGTCGATATAAGTAGTTGGGATCCTTTAATCGTACATATTTTGTTACAAAAACTAGACACGGACTCTCATAACGATTACTTAGAATCTCTCAAAAACCCTAGAGAGTTGCCGCACCTTCAAGACTTTTTGAAATTTTTGGAAACAAAATTTACAACGTTAGAATCTTCTCGAAAGAAACAAGAATATTTTAAACAACCAAATAACTTACAAAATAATATGCCCAACTTTAAACATTTTAAATCAAGTCAACATGCAAAACAATCATTGCCTGCATATAAAAGTGGTCAATCACCTTCCAACTCAGCGAAAAAATCATGTCCATTGTGCAATGAAGTGCATGGAATTTATTTCTGCAATAAGTTTTTAAATATGACACCACAAGACAAACGCCAAACAATAGCAAGACTTCATTTATGCCAAAATTGTCTTTATGATAACAAAGATATGGCATGTTATTCAGAAAAAAGATGCCGCGAATGCAAAGGAAAACATAACACGCTTGTGCATGAAGCATTTAAAAAATCATCCACCAATATTACTACTGCTAATAAAAACGACATTCTAGCTATGAATCAAGAGATTGAGTTACAACATGGCAGTAACAATATGAATGAAATATTATTAGCAACAGCTGTTATCAAGGTCCAAGCAGGAGATGGATCTTTTCGTAAGATGCGAGCACTGATAGATCAAGGCTCTCAAATATCCCTTATCTCCGAGCATGCAACACAAGTCTTAGGTTTGCCGAGAAAATACTGTAAAGGATTGATATCAGGCGTCGGAGCCAAGGAAAGTAGTTGCAAAGGAATGACGAATATAACATGTTACTCGTTATATAACAACTTTTCATTCAATACCGATATATACATTATGAATACGCTCGTAAAGAATTTACCTAGTTCCACGTTTAGCAAGCCAACATGGGCTCATTTGGATGGCATACAACTGTCAGATCCCGACTTTTATGTCAGCCGATCTGTTGACATACTATTCGGTGCCGACGTGTATTCAAGTATCATATTGGACGGGATTAGCAGGTCTGATGAAGCAAATTTACCCATAGCACAACAGACACGTTTAGGATGGATTTTGTGTGGGAACGTAAAAACATTACAGTGTAACGTACTCCTAAATCGTGTCGACGAATTAAAGAAATTCTGGGAAATAGAAGATATATCAGAATCATCCTCTCTGTCAGAAGAAGATAACCAGTGCGTTAAATATTACAAGTCAACTACAAAAAGGCGGGAAGATGGCTCGTATGAAGTCAGAATTCCGTTTAAAGAAAATTTTGAGGAGCAGTTAGGATCATCCAAGCAAATAGCCATCGCACAATTTCATCAATTGGAAAGAAAATTTAAGAATAAACCCAACATTGAAGAACAATATAAATTATTTATGAATGAATATAAAGCATGTGGACATATGAGGCCATCGCCCGGTAACCAGATACCTAATTGTTACTTACCTCATCACTGTGTGTTACGTAATGAATCAACTACTACTGCACTTCGCGTAGTGTTTAATGCCTCATCTAAAACAACAACAGGATGCAGTTTAAATGATTTAATGTTAAAAGGGCCTAATCTTCAACAGGACCTCCAATCATTGCTACTGAAATGGAGACAATTCCGCTACGCTTTCACCGCAGACATCGAAAAAATGTTTAGGTTTATATGGGTAAACGAACAGGATCAAAGATTTCAGAAAATAATATGGCGTGACACTTCTGAATCATTTGTAAAAGATTATCAACTCTGCACAGTCACATATGGCACCAAGGCCGCGCCGTTTTTGGCTATGATGACTTTAAAGCAGTTAGCAGAAGATGAGAAATCAAATTTTAAAGAGGCTACAGAGGTCTTAGAACAATCATTTTATATGGACGACGTTTTACATGGAGCGGAGTCTGTTGAATCAGCATCAAGGCTACAGCAAGATTTAATCAAGTTATTAAAGTCTGGCGGATTTAATTTACGAAAGTGGAAGTCTAATTCGCAAGTTTTAGTTAAAAATATGACAGAAGATGATCAGAAGGAAGATAACTTTCATTTCAAACAACCAGAATCAACTAAAGCATTGGGCTTGCGATGGAACTCCAGGCAGGACATGTTTATGTTTCAATCCCAGCTCGAGCCAATGACAAAAACACCAACCAAGCGATCTATGTTGTCAGATATATCCAAGTTATATGACCCACTTGGTTGGCTGTCCCCAATATCAACCCGACTAAAATTATTGTTCCAAAGAGTTTGGGGCTCTAATATGCAATGGGACGATAAGCTGCCAGAAGATATCGTAAAGGAGTGGAGAAAAATCAGGGAGGATATGTCAAATATAAATCAAATTCAAATACCAAGATGGGTGTAGTACACTTTAACGGAAGGCGATGAGCTAGAGTTACACGGCTTTTGTGACTCCTCGAACAAGGCGTATGCATGCGTCATTTACTCTAGAATCAGATTTGAGGGAGAAATCAAGGTCTCATTAGTAGCAGGGAAGACCAGGCTTGTTCCAGCAAACAAAACGATATCATTACCTAGGTTAGAACTCTGCGGAGCCCTGATTTTAGCAAAACTGATGGCTAAAGTGCACGAATGCTTCGGTAAATATAAGATTAAGAGTTATGGTTGGGTGGACTCAATGGTAGTTCTCGCCTGGCTTCAAGGCAACCCGGGACGGTGGAGGCCTTTGGTGGCAAACAGGGTGAGAGATATTACTAAAATTATGCCACCGCAGCAATGGCAATACGTCAAATCAGCGGAAAATCCAGCAGATTGTGCCAGTCGGGGCATGAGTGTAAGTCAACTTATAGAACACTCTCAATGGTGGAAAGGACCGCTATGGCTCTCCGCGTGTAACACTAGCCTGAACAGTGAGAAAAATGAAATTTACAAAACGAATGAGGAAGTTAAGCAATCAATACAAGTAAATTCTATAATTAAGAAAACTAGCATAATTGAAGAGCTTCTTACAAGGTTTAGTTCCTTTCGCAAATTAACAAGGGTTTTCGGGTGGATTTTGAGATTTATAAAAATAACCCAGCGAAAAGAAACATGCCAAGCAAGTTACCTCACGTTAAAAGAAATAAATACAGCAAAATACACATTAATAAAGTATGTACAACAAACTGAATTTACAAGCGAAATCAATAACTTACAACTAAACATACCTATTTGCAGAAAAAGTAAATTATTGCAGTTTAATCCATTTCTAGATACAGATGGACTTCTTAGAGTTGGGGGAAGGTTGAATAAGGCGAACATAAATGTAAACATGAAAAACCCAATAATCTTACCGCAACGTGGCCCCCTAACCAATTTAGTGATAGATCACGCACATATACTTTCGTTACATGGTGGTACTAGAGTAACATTAGCAACTATTCGTCAAAAATACTGGATTATGGGTGGCAATCGAGCTGTCAAGAGCAGATTGTATACTTGTGTAACATGTCGCAAGCATAATCCTATCAAAATATCACAAGTAATGGGAGATCTACCTACACAGAGGTGCAACGCTGCAAAACCGTTTTACCACACTGGTGTAGATTTTACCGGACATGTGTTCATAAAGGCCAACAAGGGTCGTGGTATCAAGACCACAAAGGGATATATAGCAGTGTTTATATGCATGGCTACAAGAATTGTACATTTGGAACTAGTCTCCGATCTTTCCTCGTCTGCTTTTTTGGCGGCATTGCGTAGGATGTCGGCTAGAAAAGGATCCCCGCGGCATATGTATTGCGATAATGGCACGAACTTTGTGGGTGCTAGTAATATTTTGGCTCAGGAGTTTCAGAACATACTACAAACATTTGATCAAGATTTTATTATTGAGCTAACAAATATGGAAATAGAATGGCATTTTAACGCTCCGTCATGGCCTTCAGCGGGTGGTCTATGGGAGGCGGCAGTTAAAAGTGTCAAATATCATATCCGAAGGGTTATTGGTGAACAGCGATTGACCTTTGAAGAGTTTTCCACGGTATTAGCCCAAATTGAAGCAGTTTTGAACTCGAGGCCACTGTGCCCGCTAAGTGAGGATCCTGAGGATTTAGATTTCCTTACACCATCTAGTTTTATAAATCTAAATCAAGACATGACTATCATGGAAACCGAAACTGATATGCGTACTAGATGGTATCTTACGCAAAAAATTGTTCAAGACGTCTGGAAACGATGGCGTTCCGAGTATCTTAGTCATCTTTCAGCACGACGCAAATGGAAACATCAACAACCTAATATCCAAATTAATGATGTAGTGATGATTAATGATGCAAATTTACCCCCTGGCAAGTGGGCGGTAGGACGCGTCGTCGACCTACATCCGGGAGCAGATGGCCACGTTAGAGTGGTCACGTTAAAGACCAAAAATGGCTTAATAAAACGCCCGATTATAAAGCTATCAGTTCTCCCAGTAAATAAAACTAAAGTCGAACAAGCGACGAACCCGGCTAACAAATCAGATGACAAAATAATAAAAAGACAATCAAAAGTATCATGTTTCAGTCTGGTATCTTTTACAACATTACTGCTATTTTTCGTGGGTATGATAGGCACATGTCAATGTTCTCATAGTGTAAATTATATTAAAAATGACCAAGGACTATATTTTGACAAAATAACCGATATGAGATTAATAAGGGATGAATGGAAAATAGTCACTTATTATAACATGAATCCATATTGGCAAGGCACTCAAGCATGCAACAAATATATAAATTACCTAGCAACAACGTGTAATCTACTTAAAAATGTATCGCATTGTGACGTAATATCAACGCAATTACAGCAAGAATACTCGGAATTAAATTACTACAACCAGCTGTTGTTAAATCAGCATTCGAGTACACATACGGACATACGTAAAAGCCGGGGTCTCCTTAATGGTGTCGGATATCTGGCGAATAGTCTCTTCGGAGTACTCGATGAACGATTCGCAGAACAATATAAACACGATATACAATTAATTCAAGACAATGAGGATCACTTAATGGGTCTTATAAGAAATCAAACTTCCATAGTTGAAGTCGAATACAATGTTTTAAAAAGAAATGAGCAGTCAATCAATAAACAGCATAAAATTTTGAATTACTTGTCTAATCAGTTTGAACATTTTAGAAATACTTTGAAATCTGAACACGAGAGAAACACCATGATGAATGATTTTACTTTGGGAGCTATAGCGGCGAACAACATGTTAAGACAATTAGCAAATGTACAGTCTACCTTATTAGACACAATAACAGATATTTATCACGGCAAATTTAATTTTCATTTAATTTCTCCGGAGCAGCTTAAAACTACACTAAGCAGCATTTCAAGTCACCTAACAAAGGACAATAATTTGCATAATGATTTAAGAAGTGTATACAACTTATTAAAAATAAAAGCTAGAATGTCAGAAGATTACTTACTATTTGAAATACGGCTACCTTTGGTGACTCGGGAACTATTTGAAATCACGAAAATTTTATCAATTCCTCATTCTGTTGGTAATATGGGAATGGCTCAAATTGTACCTATAGCAGAATATGTTGCTATCAATTTAAGAAATGAAAAATTTTTGATAATGTCGGAACAAGATATAAAATCATGTCTACATACCGGAACCGATGGATGCCTATGCTATTCAATGAGTCCTATTTATCACCTTAAAACAGATGAAAACTTATGTCAAATGGAAGCAATTACAAGAAAATGTAAGATTAATTACAGTACTTGTACCAATAAATGGATAGAAATCAACAAGATAAATACCTATCTATTCTTCTGCTGCGGTATATGCTACATTCGAGTGCTGTGTGAAGATCAAGTGACAGCAACTAGGTTAAGAAATGCAGGGATAATAACGGTCGATCAAGGTTGTTTAATTAAGACCGACAACTTCACCATATATGCACATAGTGAGAGTTCCACTAGTATACACATTGAAAATCAATTTTACAAACATGAGATGGAACCTATAAATAATATGATAAATATAAGCATTCTCACACCTTTGCAACTCAACTACTCTTACTCTTCCAATGACAAGCAATTAGAACAAATGCAAAGACAGATTCACGATCTTAAATCAAATGAAAATATATCTCAACGGGTGTCGTATCATGATGTTCACCACTACACACTGATTTATGCGATTTTGGGAGTCATGTTGGTTGTTGGCGTTATCGTCCTGGTGCGGAGGGTCCGTAGCAAGCACTGGACACCTCGGCAGTCGACAATGGTGAGAGCCGAACAGGCGAGTTCTCAACCGACGGTCAGCGAGCAACCAGCTGCAGGCTCTTCGAACGTGAACAAGTGTGATTGTGAATGTGTCAATCAAGTGCAGTGTGAAAGTGAATATAGTGAAATACCTAAAGTGCATAAAGTGAACAAATATATAAGCCCTATGCCACGTAGACAAAATTTCACTTAAAGACATTAGAATTATCTGTAGCATAAGAATACAATGAAATCACCTTGTTACACTTTCATACATTCACATTCATTTCAATTTCATTTCATCTTTTGCCCTTGGGAGCATGTACGGTACAACCGTGCATTTGCTGAGGTCAGCAATTCCATTGGATGGACGCGCGCGCTCAATTTATTAATTATGTATTTTTGATCAGTTCGCAATTAGCTATCAAGTGCGTCGCGTGCTCATTACATCAACTGTCATATCATCAATTAGTTTAGTTCGTGGAAAATATAATCAGTGAATCAAAATCTAATATTTTATTTATCAATCTAATAGTGTATGTAGCAAGTAACCATACAGTAAGCCTCTTGGAAATTTGATGCACGTCAATTTCAACTCATTTGCAAAGCGTAGGGAAAAGCAAGTAATATTCGTACAGAGAGAGCATTCGTACACTAGCTATATCCTCACCACTAAGCAAGCTACGCGTTTGCATTTGTGGTGAGTTCGAGGCCGCTTAGGTGCTTAAGCTAATATACAAACCCGGCGTCAGTGCAACTGTCAGTTTCGGTGGAACAAGCCATTACACGTTTTAGCACCGTATAAGTATTTTTTCAATGTATCTTTAAAAACCTTTATTTATACCATATTATGGTCAAAATGTTAAAGTATATGCTTAATTGCTTTTTAACAAGTCCCCTAGATTATAATGTAATCATAAATTTTTAAATATCTTTATACGTTATTTTTCATTGGAATTTTTATTTTAATTCTATTGGTTGGAGTCCTTTCGTACATTTATAAGTGGGGTAGATTCATACTGTAAGAATGCACCCCCTGAGAGTTGAGAAAGTTCCTTTCACAAAATATTATTGCCTATTTTAGGATCATGCCGAGAGTATAATATATGTAAAAAGAGACTAGAATGGGTAAGGTAGACGAAAATACGGTGAAGTGTGCGATGAACGACGATTAAAATAACTACATAAGTCCTATAAAAATACATTTGTATTTTATAGGATTTAAGTAGCAAACAAGCATGCAGTCCACCTGATGGTAAGTGGTAAATGCCGCTCATAGACGTTTGTAAAAAACTTCATACAAAATACAGATTCTATTTGAAGTCAATCATAAATACGATCCTACTCCCGAAAACTAACACAGTCGCCTCTTGTGAAAGTTACCCAGTGACCACCCCCTTCCGCCGAACCACCACCCCCACTTTGACCAAACTGTGGTGATTCTACCTCGTAAATATAATATGACATAAAGTTCAATTATCAGATTCGCATTTACTTTATTCACAAACGCAAATGATATAATGCAATATTTCGAAAGACTCTTCCTTATTTTTGGTCTGAGGTTACTTACACACGGGTACAGCGATAACTGTGGCCTACATTCAACAGACGCGTCTTTGATTGAAACCATAAACATACTCTTTAGTGTCTAACCAGTATCGGTCACCGCTACACGGAAAGTTAATGATAAAATTCGTAGAAGACATATAATTGAAAAGTGATTAAAAGTGACTCAATATTATTCGGAAAAAAGTTGATCAACAGTCAGTGACTTTATTTGTGAAGTGTAACGTGGAACAATACGTTTTCCTTCCACATTGTCAGTGCTTATCATGACAAAAAAATCTCTGGATTTGAATAGTTGTTCTAGAACACTGTTTCAATATTAAGAAGCAAATAATTTATATTAAAAGTCAAATAAGTTGGGAAGAAATAATGACAGTTCTGACGAGCTCGCAACTTCTGGTCACGGTAAAGGAAGATGCTGCCGTGGAACCACCTAAGTCTTCTATCAAAATCATTTGCTACCTTCATTGGAAGACAATAATCGCTGAATTTATATCAACATTTTTCTTATTATTCTTCGGGTGTATGACATGTGTGCCATTGGATGAGAAGAACTTACAACCTTTATATTCATCTCTAGGCTTCGGACTAATCGTCCTGTTCAACATCCAGGCTTTTGGACATATATCTGAAGCTCATATGAATCCATCTATCACTTTAATAGCAATTATCTGGAAGAAAATGTCCCTAACCTTGGGAGTATTTTACATTATCGCTCAATTTGCTGGAGCTGTTGTAGGGTATGGTCTTCTAAAAGGAGTGACGCCAAATTATTTGATGATAAACGGTACTTGTGTTACTCAGCCTCATGAAAACTATACAGTAATCCAGTCTTTGATAATCGAAATACTGTTGACAATGGTTTTGTCTTTTATCACCTGTGCTGTTTGGGATCCGGTGAATAAAAATAGTCAAGAATCTAATTCCTTGAAGTTTGGACTAACTGTAGTTGGTCTATCGTTAGCAGGAGGTCAATCGACTGGAGCTAGTATGAATCCGGCGAGGTCTTTAGGACCTGCTGTATGGACTGGAAAGTGGGGAACACATTGGATCTATTGGATTGGACCTTTCTTAGGGAGCGCACTGACTGCAATGTTTTATAAACACATGTGGTTAAGATTGGATAAGGTAGAAGTACCTGATGTTAAGTGGAAGGAAGATGCGTTATTGCAAAGTTAAAGGAATATAATGTTCTCATTAAATTAAAATTATGTAGTAGAGAAAAAATTAATAGACGAGACATGCACTTGGATTGATTTTGCTACTTAAAATGACAAACTGTTCAGTATGTATATGCCAAAAACTTAAAAACACTGTATAATATGTTGCTTTTTGGTATGGAATGAATATGAGTAGGCTATAAGACTTAGTTTAAAAATATCTTCAAGTATATTTACGTCAACGTAATTTTGTCATCATCTTTCCTTACATTTCTTGGAATGAATGGACAGTAATGACCAAGAATCTCTCACACTTTCACTTTTAGTATAAATTTACTATGTTTAAACAAAATATTTTTAACGGTTTCGTCCATACATTGTAATGTACATTGCACGTTTACATATCAGTTTTCTGTCATACCTAAACTCGTACGAATGGCACAGTGTCTCTTTAACCACATCCGTTAAGCTAAAACACAACATCCTTAAGTATAACGTTAGTTAAAGTAGAAATAGTAGTTACAATGCTATTGTTTATACCAATAAGGATTCTAAAACCACAACGACTCGCGTGGTGGCGCGGTTACCACACTGGTTTGTCACGCAAAGGGTTCCAGGTTCGATTCCCGGCCAGACAGGTATCTGAATGATGAGTTTAGATTCTAATACTGGATTTGGGTGTTTGTGTTTCCGTCTTTGTATGTGTCAATGGCATCCACGACAGAGGAGAAAATCCTACTGTGGGGCTGTGTGTGGAAAGCGTTTTTATTTTTTATGTCTTAAACATAATATAAAAATTGTTCGTTCAATGCGATTTGCTCTTTATATAAACATTTGGGTCGACAACTTTTATTTGCGGGACAAATTTACGTCTGCCAATGTTTATTTTTACGTGTATACGTTTGCTGAATTCTATTAAACAACATAGTATCATCGAAGTGATGCAAACTTCGTTGCTGCAAATAATTGTTAAAATTTTGTATCGAATTATCGATACTAAGTTTAATTAGTTTAATATTCGAGTAAAAAATGGAGTAATCACTTTTTATTAATTATATTTTGACGGGCCCCTAGAACAAAATCATATATGAAAAATTACCAATTTACAGTATGAAGTTCTGTTGATTGTAATAGCTATTTAGGAGCTTATTTAATAAGTTCCTAAATAGCTTATAGCAATGATTTTCCATAGATCGTCATTCTTGGCGTAAGTAATCAATGTTTGTATGTCCACAAAACTTCTAAGCTTCATACTGTAAATTGGTAATTTTTCATATACAATTTAGTTCTAGGAGCCCGTCGATTTATTCTTGTTTTATATTATTTTTCATAAGCTCGAAGTATCGAGTGATCAGCTAGACAGCAAGTGTTCATCGATTATCAAATCCTGATATGATACGATCATCAATAGGATCATAGTTCTACGTTAGATATTCTTATTTCTATCTAATATTAACAGTGAAGTGCTGTTGTGATCTATTCTGAAGTGTGGCAAGGGGTTTCCCTTTGACACAAACCCTAAAGGTAGGGATAACCCTTTAGGGTTTGTGTCTACATAATTCTTAAGGCGTGCCAACAAAATTTTAAGGCAATCGGTGGCTTGCCTCAAATAACACTGATCTTATCTGGGGTTCATAATAAATGTGGCTATAAGCGGCAGTGGCATTTTCACCGTATATCCTATTGCTTCTTCTATATATATTAAATCTTTAGATGTTTGCGTATTTATTTTTGTGTGGTTTGGGTTACACACAACACGAAGAATCCTTATATGGGCTTACGAGCGAAGAAAGCATGATTTATTTTATTTTTCCATCCTAACTCAGTAATCCTCGTAAAAAAGAGGCTCGAAATTCGAAGGCTTCAGCGCCATACGGATAAGGAAACCTTAAAAGTACTGCAAATTTTGCGGATAAAATATTTAAAGGTCTAACTTTAATATCCGGAGTTTATTTCCGTATCAAGAGTATACATTGACACGTCAGATTATTTACTTAATGTTAATTTATTTCCTCCTTTAAACGCTTTTGTATTTTAGACGGCTTTGTTTATCTATGACATTAATTTATTTCCTTCCTTCCTTGAACAACCAATGTTACGTTTATCTGCTTGATCACTTGTAAGACTAGAACCATTAATCAAGTTTATATTTTTATTTTGCAAAATAATACGTTAATCAATCTACTATCACACCAAGTTGTCTTTTAATAAGCTAAATATTACCTACAGATGGACAGCATGTTAGCTATAAAATATGCATACCTCTGAGTCCAAACCCAAGATTTGCTTAATCAGGACTACCATCATGTAAAATATATTAAAGATAATAAACGTTACCAATAGGTATTCTAGACATTAAATTTCTTAAAGAAATCTATAAAACGTCACCTATAGCTGATTAGACATTCGTCTCCTGTGAGATAACAACGTCTATTCAAAAAGGATTATTGCCAGATCAATTGGGATATAATTGAATCTGAACAAATATCGACGTGGGAACACGCGTCGTCCGCTGAGCCTCCAATCTTGTACAAGTTAATCCGAAAGGCCCTGTATTTATCGACTCACTGCGCCGTGAAATAGGCTCCTGCTTGTTTTGTGAATGTGGTATAAATCCTGCTATTGAACAATGTGTGAATTTAATGTAAATACACAGAAGAAGTATACGAGTTATTCTAAATGAAATCATTTAGGGATATGGTTACATTTTTATTAAAGAATTATGAGACATAAGCCCCTTAGGGGATTTTCGGAATAATGATTTATTCATTGTTATATAAGTTACGTAAAAAATATAATGGTTTTAGAAGAAGCCTAGGAATATAAAATAGTAAAACAAATTAGCAAGTTTGGTTCGATAGATGATTATATCATTAAAAAGGTTATTCTTAAGAAAACTGTCAAGCATAAGAGTTAACAATATTTTCCTGCACCGTGTCAAATGATAATCAATTAGCAATGTACGAGTAGGCACGTATGTAAGTTATTTCGTATAGATACGTTTGTATCGAGTTTGTCAATTTATGCTCAATTTCAACAACAAAAGGCGAGTAGAGTACAAAAAATGGAGCAACCCAGGCATCCAATTACAAATACTTGGAGCAAGCGATCGGAATTCACACGGACGCAGAATGAAGCGTTGGCATCCCTCTAACCAGGTTTTGAAAACATACGGGCTGTTATTACAACCCTTTTTTCCTATTTCGTTTGAACTGTTCTATAATATTTATATTTTTATATTGAATCTAATTTTAAAATCCCAATTCACGATATAAGCTTCGTTTCTGAAAACACTGTTTCATATGCAATCATTGATGATTTTATAAAGTGTCTTACAAGCGTGGTGGTAAGTGTTGACAGAAGGGTGTTGTTGCCGGTACACTTTCACACGACCATCATAATCCTCGGGAGAGGCAACGCATCTATGATTGACTTCAGATGGAACCCATGTTCTGTATAGTGTTGTTGATTACAGATGTCCATGTGCGGCAGTACCCACTTACCATCAAGTGGATTCCATGCTCGTTTGCTACTTCAGCCAGATAAAAAAAGTGTTTTTTTTTTCCATCTCTGCAAATCCCAGAAACGTCCCCTATACACTAATATTAGAGCGTAGCAATAGTGCTTACCTATTCTACTTATTCAAAGTAGCAGCCAGCTTGCAGTTCATCAATTATAAGTAGACTGTGCTGCTCATCGACATCTGCAAGTAATTAGTTAATGGTTTAGTATATTCCAGACGACATCCAAGCTCGTCCACGGAGGTCTAGACATATACCTGGCTGAGATACCTTTCCGGTCTAATCATTATTATGTGTTCTGCCGCGTCACAAATTTGGCAGTCACATAACTTCATATCAACTTCAATATCAAATTTCCCTAATAACATCTAAACATAAAAAAAATAAACAACGTGCTGACATGTAAAATATTTCCCAGTACGTTTACCAGATACTTAGAATCTCGTTAAAATATTTACTGGCGATAATCTGCCGAGGCAACCTTTTTATTAACATTAAAGATTTTTAATATTGATATGGTCATTATATGATGTTGTTAGGTTAGAATATTACGTAACAAGTTAAGACTGAAAGTCCCTTAAGCAGGGACTGAATAAATTAATAATCGACTTGGTATTACAAGGACCTCACAACTTTTTTCGGCAGAAAAACGGAGTTGCGAGACTTGGATTTTTTTTAAGTATTGATTTTTATTGCATCTCTTTTTACCGGCAGGCGCTCGCCTTTTTATAATAAAACTTGGTGAGTAAACTAAATTAACATCTTTCTAAATCACTAAATATTGCTAATTCAATAAACAAACAATTTTCGATCTTTAAACTAAATAAAATAATTATTTTCGGCAAGGTGTTTTTCATAAGGTGGTATTTTCAAGGTGGTATTTTATATGTCGCGGTGTCCCGCCGACATATAAAATACCACCTTTATATATTGCGAATTCACTCAAATGACATGAAATAATATTTCTTCATATGACTTGTGTGATTTACCATTAGCATAATTCATTTGCAATTTGTAGTAGTGTATCATGGCTTCAAACAATTTAATTTACCATCTCAAAGAAATGTTCACAAAACCTCATCATACGCAAATAGTTTTCTGATCATTGTATCTCTGTCAATTGTCGACAAAAAAACAAAACTAAATAGCTCCAGCACTTCCATCCTTATAACAACAAAAAGGCTACGCTTATTGCCCTTTATAATATTCCCTAATTTTCTTTGCCTTGTATAATATACCCCAAGTGAAAACGGATTTAAGTTTTTGGTAAATGTATTCCAAAATCGTTATCTTTTTTTATAATCTTCTTTGCCTTTATACGATTGACTGGACTAATGCCACCAGTGACGAGTGATTTAAATAAAATAGTAAGTCATATTCATGATAAATTTCATTCTAACTTTAAGCATATTGTACAATGAAACAAGTTATACAAGGTCACAATGGAAACAGTTTTGAAACAGAGCTAGCTCCAATTCTCAGCTCCTAGTTATAACAATACTATTGTTAATAAATGAACTTACTCGTATGAAGTTACTATTGTTATAAAATAGTTATTACCAGGAATATTATCTCACTTCATACCAAGTCCAAATATGAAGATTGAAGGTGTTTGATAATCTTTTATGGTTTGACACTGGAAATTCCACCTTTTCCAATGTTCTGCCTAATAACAGTAGTATTAAACACTGCTTCGTTCTAGCTAAGGAGTGTGATAAACATATTAATGGAAAGCGTCCTGAAGAAGTCTTCGGGGGTAGCAACGCATAGTTGGCCGACCTCAGGTGAAGGTACTTAATTTAATCGGAGGTTGATTACAGATGTCCCTGGCGAACAGTAGCTTCATGAAAAGCATTCTTGTTTGCTATTTTCATGTCGCAGAAATAGGAATCAACTTATGATATTCTCCGTCATCATAAAACAATTTAAAAAGCAACTTGAACTTACGACCTCCTGATTAAGAGTTTAGTTTCAAACAATAGCCTAATACTGCTCATCCATAGTACAATGTTTATATTATTTATAGTACAGTTGGGTATAAAGTATCGAAAACAATATTCAACAACCTTCAAAGTTACCACTGTCCCGGATTTGTCTTTAAGTGTTAAATAAGGAAGAACTTCGCCGAAACTACAAACAAACACCTTTGAAACTTCTGTAAGCTGTAGACGACTTTATAAGTATAGTGTTTTCCAATATACATTACATTATCATAAAACCATTTCGTTCTAATGTGGCTTACAAATTGCCATGACTCAATTTAGGCCACTTGATGTCTTAAATTACGACTCAATATTGATCAAAAAGTTATTCATGTTAAAGCTAAGAACGAAACAGCTAAGGTTTATGTAGCATCGACTAAAGTAAGTCACGAAGTGTCAAAAGTCTCTACTCAACATGGTGCTCAAAAAGGTATTTGTTATGAAGCTGAGAATAAAGTAGTAAATATTTGAGCAGCGACGACTAAAGTTAGTCTACTAGATGTCTAAAGTCACTCTATTCATGATGAGTCATCAGCATGTTTCAGGAAAATAGAACTTTGCGAGAATTGCAAAAACCTTCCAACTTCAGCTATAAAGTTGAAAGGTGAGAAAGGAGATGTTTCAATCTTGGCTAGGTATATGTACACCATCTCAAAAAATCGAGAAAAATCTCAAGAATCCGAAAAAAATACTTAAAATTTATAAAAACGTGTACTTTTCTGGTACAAAACCAATTAAAATCAACTATTTTCTTCGTTTTCCAATATGGCGGAACAACTGATTTAGACAGTCTGTGGACAAAACTATAGTTGTCATTATCTGACAACTGTCATATTGATTCTTTTACTAGATCCATTCATATGTCTTCTTGTTCTTAGATATTTTCACGGAATATTTTCGTGTGCGTATTGTGTTGGAGTTTCTATATCAAGTTATCTAACCCCTGGCTTACATGTCTTGGATGTCTTTGGACTTGGACTTCCAAACATCAACTGATTTATTCGGGTTTGAATTGAAATCATAATTGTAATATTAGCTATTAGTCAGCTATGAGGTAAGATTAGTCTTTGTTTACATTTGTTTACATAGAACCATAACTATACAATCGTTTTATGGTTATCATAGCTAAGCTACATAATGTAATAATAAGTTTTGGATCAGAATTCAGATTAATCACTGACAACTGATTGTCATTGTCACAGTTTGTTTATCAACCTCAACTGTCAAAATGAAATAATATCGCCGCCATTATATTGTGTTGCAATTCTAACTTAAAATTCTAGTTTTGTACCAATAAACCCAGTCGATTTTAATAAAATGCTTAGTTTAAAAGTACTCTATACTTTACTGGCTTTTTTATCATATGGTGTACAGATACCTGGCCAAAGGTCCATACATTTTGAAACATCTCCTTTACAGCTTCAACTAGCGTTTCCGAACAGAACCTTAAGCTACTTCTGAAACTTAGCATGTTAATATTCAAATAACTTTCGACTTTCATGGCTCCTTTATAATGTTACCTATGTTCATGGTAATATTGAAATAGACAGAAAACAGAAAAACACTCAAATTCTTCTTCGAATCTTACTAATCACATAAAGGCGAAAGTATATGTTTATTACCCAATCACATCAAAATCGCTGAATGGATCTGCATGAAATTTGGCGTTGAGATAGAACCTAAAATAATATATCAGCATCTTTGTATCCCGTAAGAATGTATGGTTTCCGTGAGACAATTTTTTTTTTTCTCCGTAGAGCAAGGGTTTGACAGGTTCTGGGAATCCTCAGGAGGAAGGCCATTCCACATCGAAAGGGCACGCAAACCGGACCGTGGAGGACTGCCACGGGTCTAATTGATATGAATGAAACCCCATCCTGCGCGTGGTGCGATGAAGGAAGGTTATAAGGTATCTATTGTAACGCAGCAGTAATGAGATGCTTTAATGTGGCGTGGTGCGGTGACAAAGGAGGTGCGGTGTGGTAACGAAGGAGGTGCGGTGAGGCGAGGGGGTGAGGTGAGGAGAGGAGAGGTGCGATGATTGACGTGGCAGAGCTGTCATTATTGAAAAAGAATTGTGAATAAAATGTTGGTTATAAGTATTTTTCTGGTGTCTTATTTTACAGCGTTATACTATTGGACATTTTTTTAAATTCCAGTGAAACCGTTGTCACATTTACCACTTTTTTGTTCTAATTGCACTGTGATTACGCACATAGAAATAGATGATAATATGAATTTCAGCTAGAAAATATATTTTCAAATTGTCTAATGTGTATAGCGTACAGTATATTTCTTGACAGAACGATTTAATTGGAAAATGGGAGCACATTGGAAGGTGGTAAAACCAGTGTAGTTCGACCGGGGAAGTACCACCGCCACATCTATTTCTAGCGTGGAGCAGTTTTTGCGTTTCGATAGAAAGGTGTGGTTGCCGGCCCACTTTCACATGAGGCGACCATCATAGTCCTCGGGAGTAGCAACGCATCTGTGATTGACTTCAGATAGAACCCATGTTCTGTATGTAACATACGTCCAAGGACGGCAGTGGCCACTTACCATCAGGTGAACTATATGCTCATTTGCTACTTCAGTAAGATAAAAAAAAACATCATTATTTGTGTCATAGTTTATTATTCATTTTATTTTAAACCCAAAACTGAAAAAGGTTCTAACTAGAAATGTTGGCATTGTCACAGTTTTCACTTCGATCATTTCCTAATGTCGAATTTATAACAATATATTCGAGTAACTTTATTTTGCTATTCACTTGTATAGTAAACTATTTACAAGCAGCTATTTCCTCAAGAGCTTAACTTCGTTCCCATACAAACGCTTCATCAAAACGTAGTTAGGTATACTTACGCAGAACTTAGTCAACTTGAAATAGGTACATTGCTAACTTTATAAACTTCTATACGTAATACCGTCTTTGACTGAACATTTTTCTTAATCCGTAGTAAAGTTATGAAATTCAATACAATTAAGCAAAGGAACATGTATCGTTAAACTACTGCTGGGCACGGGTCTTCTTTCGAAATGAGAGAATTTTAGGTCATAGTCCACCGCGCTGGCCAAGTGCGAATTGGTGGATTGCACACACCTCCGAGAAATTCGCAGTGTCCACCAATTCACAATTGGCCAGCGCGGTGGACTATGGCCTAAACTCTCTCATTCTGAGAGAAGACCCGTGCCCAGCAGTGGGACAATAATGGGTTGACGACACACCTCCGAGAACTTTTTTTTAAAGAACTCTCGGATGTGTAGGTTTCCTCACAATGTTTTCCTTCACCGAAAAGCAGTGATAATTAATTTGTAATGCGCACATAAACCTGTGGTGCGTGCGTGGGTTTGAACCTTGGACCTCCCGACTAGGAGGACAAGTTTCAACCATTAGGCTATCACTGCCCTTTACTGCATTAAAGGAGCATGTAGTCCGCCTGATATGGGGTAAGTGGTCACTGTCGCCCTTTGACATATATAAATCGATTCCAGATAAAATTAGTGGTCACCTGGATGTTGGACATAGGTGTATTACTTCTAAGTTAGAAACACTAGATTAATATGTCTCTCTAACCACACCCTTCAAAACCTTCTGGTTTACAGCAGATAACACTGCTGTTGTGAGACAACAATAGGTGTACCGGACTTGAATCTGTAGTCAAATTACAAAGACTTCACATGGTCACAGGATAACTTCGGCCACTTTTATTAAATGTTCAGGCATGTGTGTATTCGCATTATACTTTTTTAAGCTTTTATTTATCACCAATAATATTAAATATCATAGTGTCGAAATTATTCCTATAGAGCAGGTATTGAATCCTGGATCGTTTCACACGTCGAAATTACTGTCAATAGAATGCTATAAAATCATTCGTATCTTTTCATAAAACGCCAAAGAGTGACCTCGAAAATATTCAAATGACGTTTTAATGGACGGTAATGGAAACTCAGAAACACAAAAAATTCTCATCCATAAGGCCCTGTATGAAAATATCGTCCATCTCAGTGACGTCATTTATAAACGTTAAGCATCATATTTCAGCGTTAATTAACGCTAGGGAAGTGAATGATTAATCATTTTCCCATTTGTCCCCAGTGAAGGCGATATGAAAATTGTT
This sequence comes from Spicauda simplicius, assembly GCA_949699795.1. NCBI lineage: Eukaryota > Metazoa > Arthropoda > Insecta > Lepidoptera > Hesperiidae > Spicauda > Spicauda simplicius. The sequence goes on along the minus strand of OX453077.1, from coordinate 12,414,474 downwards.
GATTAAAATTTATTTGCTACTGACTTTTGCCAGGCGATAAAATGAAATTATAATAGAGTTTAATACAGATTTTCTACGTTACTTGTTAACTGTTTTTTATGTATATTTGACTGACATTAATTTGTTTAAATTTCGGTAATATTAAGGCCCCTGTGCTGTGCTTCGATTCTCCTCCACGAATAAGGTATTTCCAGGCGTATATTCTAGGCTAGGGGCTTTACGGCATCCCCTGCCTGTCGTAAGAAGCGACTAAAAGGGGCTTCCGGTGTTGCGGCGGCTAGAGTGGGAGCTTGAACCGTGCGGTCAGGTGATGCCGGGAAGGACGGCGGTGGGCCCAGCCGCCCATCTGGGGAGCCCGATGGAGCAATATGCTCTGAGGGTTCCGGTTGCTTTCTTTTGGAGATCCCGAAATCCTCTTTGTTACGCTGAGGACGCCACCAGAGGGGTTTTAGTGCGGTAAAAATCCCACACAACCCTGCGTCGCTTCACGGTATCGGCTACCTTTTGAAGGTTTTCCCCTTGAGAACAAACCAGGGCTTGGCTCCCTAATAATTCATTTACAAGTACCTAAGTCCATCACATGGCAAAATATTAGAAAATGGAGGACGCAAGTTTTAAAAATTAATTCGCATCTTGTAATATTAAATTGCATATTTTAAAAAGAGTTTTTGTGAGGTGGCTTCATTACTATCATATTAGAACCTCAAATATTTCAACGACTCAAAAAGTTATCTGGCAAGCGAAAGGTCCTTTACATTTTATTTGACGAGAAAATTATTAAAATGTTTCTGACTATATTCGCATTTCCATAACATTTGACTTTTTAGATCGGTGATAATATTCTACTTAGAGGCTCGTTTTACGTGACTCGCCCGATATTGCCTTCACGGCGTGTTATAATGGCCTTTCTCATTTACAAAGCATTTGAAATTCCGGGCTTTGGACTCCAATGGAGCGAATTCGGAGCTTAAGGAAGTCGGAAGTATTTATAACAGTGAAATTTTGATTTTTTGTTGCAGAAGCAATAAATGACATGTAAGTCTAAAAGTGCCGATATTACTTTTTATTAATATTCTTTTCGTAACCTTTAAAACGTACACAAATATTGAAAATGTCTTTTTTATAATAATGAAGTAGCAAACGAGCATGCAGTCAACCTGATGGAAAGTGGCAACTTCATATAGAACATAGGTTTTATCTGAAGTCAATCACGATGCGTTGCTACTCTCCGAGGACTAGGATAGTCGCTTCATGTGAAAGTGTGCCGTCAACCACACCCTTTCTTCGCAAGGAATGCTTCACGTTAGAAGTAGGTGTGGCGGTGGTACCTCCCCGGTTGAACTACAATCTTTCTACCACCTTTAATGTATGTGAGATGAAATATCAACCCAAAAAAGATTGGAGAATTCTGAAAGATCTTTTTCTTCTAGGCGTTGTTTTTATTTCTCAAAATGAACACATATTTTAATTTAAACTACAAAATCTTACAAGACCTTCAGAAATGTCTTCAAAGCATCCCGTATTAGTCCTAATGATGTCTCATACAAAAAATATAGGAAATCACAATTTAACGATAGTTTCTACGAATTTGGCAATGAACGAGCCAATTTTCGAAGTAGGGTCCAATCAAAAGATCGCTTACATATAAGTGGACCGCGGTACCTCCTCTCGACCTGATTTCGAGGACGGTTTGAGTGAGGACCGAATGACAGAGCGAATGGATCTGTAATGCTGATTTCACATGAAACTGAAAGGAGCTGCGGACTTTTTATGGTTCAGTGTTACCTACACAGATTAAATAGCACTTCTAGGTAATACATTTCTATTTGATTCATTAATTGTGCGTCTCAGTTTTACTGTCCTTTTTTATCTGACTGAAGTAGCAAACGAGCATGCCTGATCTGATCAACTGATCGTAAGTGATCACTGCCGCCCATGGACATCTGTAATTATACAGAACATGGGTTCCATCTGAAGACAATCACAGATGCGTTGCTAATCCTGAGAAATAAGATGGTCACCATAATAAAAGTGTGCCGGCAACCACACCCTTCCATTGAAAGATCGTTGTTGATAAGATTGTCGTTTATTCCTCCGCTGTCGATGTTTAAAAAGTTCTATGGAATTAAATTAAATAAAAAAATAACCAAACAAAAGAAACGACTCTTGCTTGACATGCATATGCATTAAACCATTAGGGGGCGCTCGACCTTTTTTTTTTTTTTTTAATTTCATTACGAGTTGGTTGAGTGTTTCGAGGAGTGAAAGACAAGCTTTGAAACGTGGAAAACATAAAGTGTACATCCATCCGTGATCCATCCATCCATCTGCCCTTTGATGTCCACTGCTGGATGTAGGTCTACTGTTCCTGTGCCCTCTGAAACCATCGGTTTCCCGCTATCTTCTTTAGATCATCGGTCCACGACGGGGCCGACCTGTAACTCCTTTTGCTTAAACGCGGTCGCCACTCGAGGTCCTCGAGGACCTTTCTTCCCTATCGGTTATCGGTCCTTCGAGCAATAGGTACATTAATAAAAGTAAAAAGAAAAAGTAATGGGTTTTAAAGTAAAAAGAAAAAATAAGTATGATTGTATAAGTTTACCTACTAATGTATATGTTTTATGCAGTTTAGATCTGCAGTCCATTGACCTGATTTCACACTGCAAGCTAATATAAGTGGCTAGCGTTGAAAGAGGAACAAACTAACATTACTTAGTCATTCTATCTATATAGAACGTAAGGGGAATACGTCAATTATAAATATAAATGCATACAATAGAAAATATGTCTTGCAATCTTTCCAGAGCTACATGCGTTAAAACAAATGTGTGTTTTTTACAACAAAAAATACAACCGACTTCCATGATTCTTTGCCTTCAGGTTCACTTTATTGTATTAAAAATAATTAATTTATTTCAAAGCTTTTTTAGTATAAAAATATTAATATAACAGTTTTATATGCTTTGATTATTTTTGAAGTGGTCTATTTAGTAGGTACCTTACATTTAACACCCATGTAACAAGCATCATATCAGATAATATAAAAATCGTTTTTCCTCTGACCTCAGGTGCCATGTTTAAAAATTATATAGTTTATGAGACACTCGGATAACTAGATTTCAAAGATATTATATGTATAATTTGTTTGGGCATGTATAGTCCGGTCAATTTCAAATAACATTAATTCCCAGAAAGCCAAATTTTGGTGGAGAGCTTGAGTTTACCATTACAAATGAAGTTTTAAAAATCCCCATTGATTCTATGTGTGGTCAAAAGTTATTCGGGGTCAAATGTCCAAATTTGAGGTTTATTGGATTTTTTCTCGAAAACGGTAAGTTTTATCAAAAACCTTAAAATTTTCTATAAGTCTGTATGATTTTTTCATTAGAAGTACTATTCTTGAGATATCGCGATTCAAACCTACACAATTTATACTCCAAAAAGCTTTACATTGCAATTACCAGAAATATTGGGTACGTCTCTATTTGCCTTTATTTCAACCGTTATTTAAACAATAATAAAATAATATTCTAAAAGTTATTTCATCCACAATCAGCCTATCTATTAAGGTACAAAGGACGGTTGTTGCTGACAGGTAATCAAATTTTGAAATTTAGGCTTCATTTTCTGGAGACTAAATTTTAATCGGCCTCGATTTTTATTACCGTGATTTTCCTCTCTAATATTGTAGCCTAAGGATATATAATATTAACCGTACAAATATTATTATTATTAAATTAGTTAACAACGTGTCTGTGATTGACTTCAGATAGAACCCATGTTCTATTTGAAGTTGCTTATGTCCATGGGCGGCAGTGACCACTTACCATCAGGTAGACTGCATGCTCGTTTGCTACTTTAATCAGATAAAAAAGTAGTTTATGAGGTTAGAAGTATATTTGTTACACTTAGGAAACACTAATAGATTTCATATGAACCTTGAAAAGGTACCCGACGCAGGGTTCTGTGGGATTTTTACCGTACTAAAACCCCCTCGGTGGCCGTCCTTGGTGCTACAAAGAGGACTCCGGGATCTCCAAAGGAATACAACCGGCGTCCTCTGAGCGCGTTGCCTCATCGGGCTCCTCCCAGGTGTGTGGTTGGGTTCACTGCTCATCTAGTTTTTACGATGATATACGACCACCTCTGATAGTTTCTGACCTGAAATAACACATAAGACAGTACCTCTTTACGATGGTAAAAATAAGCCAAACGGGCAAAACTGCGCAAAAGTTGTTATGAATGCAAACATTCATGAGGATGAACAAATATTTTTTGTTAATTTTTCATGTACTTTTGGGTCCAGTGACTACAATCACTTATTAAAAAAAACCAACAATAATGTTTTGTTGTTTTTGGGGTTCCATAGCCCAAGGATAAAAACGGAACCTATTACTAAGACTCCATCTGTCCGTCTATGCGTCTGTCTGTCAGTCTGTGTATCACCAGAGCGTATCTCATGAATCTTGCTAGGTAGACCGTTGAATATTTCTCATATCATGTATTTCTGTTACCGCTACAACAATAAATGCTCGAAACAGTTTAAAATAAATGTTTAAAGGTCCCTCCGACAAACATGTTTTTTGTCATATATTTTAAAATAATGGTACGGAACCAGTCGTGCGCGAGTTCGACTAGCATTTAGATGGTTTTTATAACATACTAGTTGACCCGGCGTACTTCATTCCGCCTAAAAGTCAATAATCTAAAATTATCAGGTTTTCTCCAGTATATAATACATAAATACCTTCCTCTTGAATCACTCTATCTATTAAAAAAACTAAAAATCCGTAGTGTAGTTATAAAGATCTAAGCATACATAGGGACCGACAGCGAGAAGCGACTTTGTTTCATACTATGTAGTGAAACTTTTTACGAACTTGATTTAAGTCACTTTAAAACTATATTTTCACGCTACTTTATAGCATGAAAAATACAATCTGGTCCGCTCTAAAAGCGAAATAAAATTCCACTGGGCGATTAATCCACTGGTACTTCAGCGGCAATCCACTAGAGCATGTTCCGTTTCGCTATAAATCCGCTTGAAGCATGGCGCAAACCGCTCCTGATTCCTGCTACCATTCGTTGAATGGAACCTTAATCACTCACTTGGACTATTTCTATCAGTGTGTGCTTTTAGTTGGTGTCTATATTTTTTCTTTGATATAGGAAACGAGCATGTAGTCCACCGGAGGGCAAGTGACCCCTGCCGCTTTCTATCTTTTCTCCCTTTACGTCTATTGTTTCGTATAAGGCGATGTGGCGTAATTATAGACATAATAAATGCGATAGAACAATTCATGTCTTACTATGAAAACACATAACGTCAAAAGTGTCAAATGTTTTTGTCAAAATACCCGCTATTGCTTTTAAATGCCGCTTAGTTAATAAATTTCTTTTTACCTTTAACGGGTGCGTTCAAAAAACTTGAAAATTATTACAATTTACTTAAATTACAGAAATATTGGTGCTACTTTGGACAATATGAATGTGAAGTTTAGTTTTTTAATTTAAAATACGGTCGAATTTTGACCGTTGCGATGGGTTATAAACATATAACATTGCAACACCTATTTTTAGCAAGTAGTTCTGGAGTTTTACTGAAAGATTGTTGTAGCAGGCTAACTTACATATTTGTTTTTATATTAAAGACACAATTCGGAATAGATTATTTTTAAATTAATTGATGCACAAGTAATTTTAATTACACTTTTTTGTATTTGTTTGAATCTAGCTGTTTTCTGCATCTGGTTGATGTTGCATCATGGGGCCCAGATTTAATACAGTACCGCAATTAAACGTCCCCGAGTAATTTAATTTAAGATCTTGCGAGTGTAAAACTAAAAGGGAAATCCTGATCTTCATAATAAACCAGTAGTGAACAATTAAGACATCAGTGGTCTTGATTATATTTAAACTAGTTGACCCGGCGAACTTTGATCCGCCAAAAAGTAAAAAACTAAAATTATCAGTGTTCCTCTTCTATATTATACATTTACCTATTATACATAAAACCTTCCTCTTGAATTATTCTATCTATTAAAAAAATCATTAAAATCCGTAGCATACTTTTAAAGATCTAAGCATACATAGGGACAGACAGCGTTAAGCGACTTTGTTTTATACTATGTAGTGATTAAAACTATTCCTGCTTAGATATTGCAGTTACCCAATCACGTACTCCCTTACGTAATCCCCACTAACGGCTTCAAACTGCCACAAATCCCTATGCAACATGAAGCAAGCCGCTTAAATTCCCCCAACGGTACGTTAAATCGAAACCGAATACCTTTCGATCACTTTAGTCTTTGCTAGACAATAGAGTCAAATTTAAAGAATGAAAAGCGTCATTGTCAATTTTAAGGAAGATTAAGGAGGGTAGAAAGAAGGGTAGAGAGTTTGCAGGGGGTAGAACCAGTGTAGATCGCCTTGGGAGGTACCAACGTCACACATGTTTCAAACGTGAAGCATTTCTTGCGTTTCGAGGGAAGGGTGTGGTTGCCGCCACACTTTTATATGAGGCGACCATCTTAGTCCTCAGGATCAGCGACGCATCTGTGATTGACTTCAGATGGAACCCCATGCTCTATATGAAGTTGCTTACCATGTCGTGACGTCCATGGACGTCAGTGATGCCTTAACATCAGGCGGACTGCATGCTCGTTTGCTTCTTCAATCTGATAAAAAATCGTCAATTTTAAGGAAAAGTAAGAAAAGTAGAAAGAGATTTTTCGATATGGGAGCTACCATCGGTGCATCAATTTGCAGAGTTAAGCAGTTCTAGCCATTCGTTAGAAACGTGTGGTTGCCAGCTCACTTTCATGTGAGGCAATCGTCTTAGTCTTCGTAGTAACGGATCAGTAATCTACTTCAAATATAACCCCTGTTCTATTAAATATTGATTAAATATATCCACAGGCACCAGTGATCACATTTTTTGTGAACTGCATGAGCGTCTGTTACATCGATCGTATAAAAATATAATTTCTATATTTTTATAAAAGCCATCCGCAATAGTTTTGTGACCTTTTGTAATCCAATATTGGACATTGGCTCTACATAATGATGGTTTTGTGTCATTGATTGAAACAGCATGACTGTGTTGATGTTACAGAGAGACATTGCTGATTTTCTTCTGGATATTGGCTCTTCGTCACCTTTTACTAGGTAGTAAAAGGTGACGAAAAAATGGGAACTAGTCCGTGGAGGTCCACGGACTAGTTCCCATTTTTTTTTCTATTTACGAGTATAATATTCTTTTAGAGGCAGCTGTAGCCGTATGGCAATTGGATCAAGCCACCCTAACCTTCCTTAATTGCAATATTCGGAGAGGAAACACGTTAGCTCGTTGATTAGAGCGAGCCTACTGCCTCGGGCAATGTCTATAAATGTACAAATACAAACAGTACTTTATTTGTTACATATTTTTATTTGATCTAATATAGAGATCTGTTTTAGTAGTTCGTTAGTAGATTATTCATTGTCTGTAAAATGCGTTTTGGTTAGATTAGTTTCTATTTGTTAGTTTATATTAGGCAATTAGCTGTACTCTGCGCGCGTTGCTACGCCATCACAAAAAATACACCAGAAAACCTTCGCGAGCTCAATGATAACAACTTTGCTAAAGATAATCACATGCTCAAATGAATAGTTTAATATTCTATAGAGGACATTCAGAGAAACATTCATTTTTATATGCAAGGAAGAAGAAGAAGGAGAAAAAGATATAATACGCCTGAAATTAAATCAGGTATCATTATCAATACATATTAATGTGGTTGAATAACAATGAATGATAATGAAAGAAACATAAAAATAAGGGTTATGATTAACGTCTTTAGAAGCTACTTCACAAATGCGAGGACAAAGGCCTCCCCTTTGGTTTTTGGTAATAGTCAGCTCGGTTGGAATATGCATCTGCCCATCTAGAATTGGCCCATTAGTGGCCTCCTACATGTAGATAAACTAATAAAAAAGCTACAAGGGTAAAAAAACTTGTAATGGGTCACGATGGTCATAATGTTATAGAATAATTAAGTTTGGGCAACATTGGTACAAAGCGAATCGATTCATTGGCTCTAATTGCAGATTCATAATAACTAGTTAGCTCTTTGATTGCAGCCATCTGACCTCCAGTATTGTGACTGGAAATATCATTTGTATTGTTTTCACAATATGAACTGTACACCTTTATGCCTGCGATTTTATCGGCATATTTTATAGATACAGAGAGTTTTATTTATAATAGAAATACTTATTAATGTTTGCTTAATTTAGTAGTAGAAAATTAAAAACCTTTAACACCTCTTAGGGGTAATACGTAAAAAAAAAACATGCGTGCGTACAAAGTACACATGTCAGAAGTGAAACTTCTTTGGCGAACTAATTTATAAATCTTGTTTATATTTATACAAATCTAAAACTTTAAATTTCCAAGATTAAGAGGAAGGGAAAAAGGCGTGATACGACGTTCGCTCTGTCTCACTTTTTCTCTCAATCTTTCTCACTCGCTTGCTCCCTACTCTCACTCCACGGCTAGTTGCTCATGCTACGTTCGCCCTGTCTTACTCTCTCTCAATCGGTCTCGATCACTCTCTCTCTCTTTTCCGACACTTCCGTTGCATACCGGCGTGACGTTTCATTTGTAAAAATTTTACCCTCATGCGCCTAAAGAAGTTTCACTTCAAAAATTCGTAGTCAAACGTGACTTCTGGTTAGTTATAGACAATTCATAATATTATGGGGCTACCTAACCTGTAGGAATATGTATTCTTTCCTGATTGCCATGTACGGTCCGTCCTTGGCCCTTTTTCTTCCAGGATCCTGGCAAGGCTTCACTCGGTCAACACAACACGCACACACACACTAGATGAAGATGACGGCTGCACTTTAGTCCACACACATTTAGTAGACAAATACGAGTAGTTTATATCTTCACAATCAATACGAATAACTAAAGTTTGTAAGTTTCACACATACGATTTTATACCAGCCTTTTAGTGGCGGTCGTTTCTATAACGCTCACGCCGCCATACTGCTTTCAGAGCACGGCAACGTATTGATTGGTGATTGAACAATCGTATGAGCATTTGAAATAATGCACCGCTATATGAAGTCATTAAATTAAGATTAAGCTTAAAGATTAATTTTTAAACTATTTACAGATTATTTTTATTTATTTTAATGTTATTTAATTTTTAAACTATAGTTACGAAACACAGCGAGACAAAATAAATTGAACCTATTGCCTTAATTTCATTGTTAAAATAGTTTTACTAACCCAATTACCCGTGCAAACGGGACATAAATGGCACAAAAATAGTCGCTTTATGATTTCATCAATCTATGACGTTAATTTCTATCTTCCGATAGAATTTCGGGAGTTTTGTATTTTTCAATATAGATATAGTGTAGGATACGCGTCCCCCAATGGGGTGGACGGCTTTAATCCCACTTCTGGGACTGACCGAAGTCAGAGCGACGGAGTCTCTAAAGACGTATGTTCTTGATAGGCCACAACAGTTAAGGCACGTACCTTGTCTGCGTCCAGGCTCGATGATCTCCACCTTCGTTTTACACGAGCTCGGGATGATGTGGTTGTACAGGCCTTCCGTTGACTTGGCTAGATAGATGACACACAGCACTGGCGAAAGTTCGTAAAACGGTTGAATTCGAAAAATGGTCACGATTAGCAGCGCGCGCGTCCGTTCGGGTCGGTTAGCGTTCGAAGAAACAGTACGTTGCGTACAGTACGTTACGTACAGTCATGACGTACGTCCATGCTTGACAGATGCCAGTCTGTCATCCGTCACCGTTGTGGCCAATCAGTAGACGAGATTAGAGCATTGACAATTGTCTATAGAATTTGATCTGCGTTTTACGGTAACGAAACATATAGTTTCAGAGGTCGGAGTTTCACAGGCTATACATACGAGTCCCTGTAGCCTCGGGGTCAGGGCTACGGTATCCCCTGCCTGTCGTAAGAGGCGACTAAAAGGGGCTTCCGGGGTTGCAGACGGCTAGAGTGGGAGCTCGAACCGTTCGGTCAGGCAATCCCGGGAAGGACGGCGGTATGTGTGGTCGCATACCGTCGTAAAGACTAGACGGAGTGGTGGGCCCAGCCACCCATCTGGGAGGAGCCCGATGGGGCAGTGCGCTCGGAGGATTCCGGTTGAAGTCGTTTCGAGATCCCGGAGTCCTCCTTTTCAGCGCCGAGGACGGCCACCGGGGGGGTTTTAGTGCGGTAAAAATCCCACATAACCCTGCGTCGCTCCCACGGCGTTGGGTACCTTTGGAAGGTTTCCCCCTCGAAAAAAGAAAAAAAAAAAAAAAAAAAAAAAATGGTACCCACGACACAGGAGAAAATCCTAATGTGGGGTTATGAGTGTAGAAAGCGTGAGGGGCGGCTTATAACTTCGTGGCGTGTCGTTCGTGGACTATGAGAGCCTATGTTCAGCGGTGAACCTGGAAAGCCTATAGATCAGCTTTACTCAACCCGCGGCCCGCGGGCAGCATGTGGCCTGTCGGGCCCTTTTGATTGGCCCAGCTGCATTTTATAAGGATAACACGTAGCAACAAGTCAGACCTTGATAATGTTGATAATGTTGACCTTAAGAAAGTGAAAAGTGTTGGAAGGGCAGCAATTTTTAATTTGGAGTAAGTAGGCGACATTTTTTATTCCGGCGGCACAAAACCCCGCGGTACGCCATTGCTTGCGGCCCGTGATCACTTCATTGAAACATGTTTGTGGCCCCCTAAAATAAAAAGGTTGAGTAGCAATGCTATGGATGGACCAATGGACCAATTCAATTATACTTGAGAAAGCCGGAAACCTTGAATCTAAATCTTGCTCTATGAGAGATCTTGTCTAGTATTGACAACGAAATAGTCGTCGTGTGACAGGAAAAACTCACTATCTACAGAATATGCAACATGAAGTTATGAAGATTTAATAATATTTTGATCCCAAAATTTCATATAAATGAAATGTCCTGAAGTTATATCATTAAATAAAATGTCGTACAGGTTATTGTATCCATATATTATTTACGTAATAATAATGTGTTCTTAAAGAACAGTGTATTACGTGAAAAATCGGGATTATATATATATTTTTTTTTATTTGACTGAAGTAGCAAACGAGCATGCAGTTCACCTGATGGTAAGTGGTCACTGCCGCTCATGGACATCTGTCAACTTCATAAAGAACATGGGTTCTGTCTGAAGTCAAACACAGATGCGTTGCTACTCCCGAGGACTATGATGGTCGCCTCATGTAAAAGTGTGCCAGCAACCACACCCTTCTATCGAAACGCAAGAAATGCTTCACGCTAGAAATAGGTGTGGCGGTGGTACTTCCTCGGTCGAACTACACTGGTTCTACCAATACCAAATTTTATAGTTAGTGAGTTTTTCTTGTTACCCGACATAGTTATATGGCGGGTAACGAATATACAATATCACGAATATACAATATCATAAACACTTATTAACTTCATTAATTAATACGACAAAAGGCGACTACAAAATTCATATAGTATCTGAAGCCAACCAATTTCCAGGCTCTTAATTGCAATATTCGAACAATAAACTCGTTAGCTCTTTGATTGAAGCCACCTGCTCTTAGTAGGGCTTTATTATGTTTACTCGAAATAATCATTGTTTACGTTTTTGACCATATTGCAAAGTACATTCCAAGTTATGGCCGAAATTAAAAATGTAGGTGTGCAATGTACAATGCAATGTATGGGCGAAAACTTTAAAATTAATTGTTTTGAGGAAATTGGGGCTTCGTATTGGGAGGACTGTTTAATTAAATGCTGTTGGTAATTATGGTATTTTTAGTTATGGTATTTATGGTAAGTTTAGTGTTAGATATAAATACGCATTATGTGGCGAACATGCTCTTTCGGTTTTTTCGAACAAATCTTTTGGTGCATTTTTGAAAAATCTGTGTAGTTCGCCCGGGGAAGTACCACCGCTACACCTATTTCTAACGTGAAGCATTTTTTTGCGTTTGTGAAGGGTGTGATTGCCGGCACACCATTGTGTATAACCCATGTTTTATTTGAAGTTGCTTACAGATGTCCATGGGTGGCAGTGATCACTTACCATTAAATGGACTACATGCTCGTTTGCTACTGCAATCAGATCAAAGCATGCAATGCCCCTTGCATTGAGTCCATTGAGCCGATCAATTCCTTGGCTCTAATTGCAACAATCTTGCAGTAAACTCATTAGCTCTTCGATTAAAAGAGCCTACGTTCATCCTGCACGCCGAGCTTATGTATCGATAAACAATATACGACAATATGTTACTTATTTTTTTTTTTATTTTTTATTAGTGGTCGAAGTAGTAAACTAGCATGCAGTCCACCTGATGGTATGTGCGAATGCCGTCTATGGACATCTCTAAGTAACTTTTTATAGAACATGGGTTCCATTTGAAGTCAATCACAGATGCGTTGCTACTCCTGACGAATAAGATGTTCGCCTCATATAAAAGTGTGCCGGCAACCACACCCTTCCATCGAAACGCAAGAAATGCTTCACGCTAGAAATAAGTGTGGCGGTCGTACCTCCCCGGTCGAATTACACTAGTTCTACCACCTGCACTGAACTAGATGAAATTCCCAGATGAGTTCATTATCACACCCGGTTTTCTTTTATTGAAATAGTTTTTACACCGGTTCCAGTAAATAGTAAAAAGTTTATTTTTTTGATATTTTTAAATTCTTCACTAATTATAGATAAACTATCTACTCTAAATATATATAGGTCTTGTTTTACTTAGGTCCCATACTTCTTTATATATTTCCTTTCATCCATCATTCCTAAGCTCCTTTAGTGGAGGAAATTCAGCTATCGCTCAAACTTTGGCAAGAAGCGACATCTTTCTTCGGCTTTTTAAACTTTGTTTTTTGACATGAGCTTACTGTATACTTACATAAAAATTCAAGTTTATTTTGTTGCTTGTCGTATTTTGTAAAACAAACCTTATTTTTGGGTTTAAAAGTTGAAAATTGTATACACGAATTCCCGTATTCGGATTTTAACCAAATTTCAATCGTACCTTTGTAGGAAAACGGGTGAATTTTCTCTTTCAATTCTTCGCATTTCCTCGTCAAAACTTAGTTCAACCGTGAAAGCAAGTTGAAGTACTGTTTCCAAGTAAAAAGTGATGTCATAAAGATACATTGTAGGTATTTAGAATGTATATCATTTATTAGTTTCTGTTTGTTAATTGCTTTAGTAGTTTATGTTCATGTACTTGCAAACCACGCGACTAAGTACGTGTCGGAGAACAGAACAGGACAGATGACTCAAGTCGGAGAACAACCGCCGATCCCGTACATCAGAAATGGTACAAAAGGATAGTTTAAGTCTAAGATAGTCGATTTCGACATCATAATGTCTAGGAAAGTACAATTATTCGAAATTAATAAATTTAGTTAGTTGAAAAACGTGAGGACTTGGAGCCTGTTGAAACAGATAGCAGTCCATGCCCTGCGACGCATCCAAATAAAATGCGTCTGACATAGTCCTACGATCCTTTTTATAATATAAGCAAATACTAGAAACCGGTAGATAGGTCCATCGTCTCATATTCGCCGGTGCACGTGCACGCCATTGTGACGTCATCTGGTTTTAACATTAAGCTCTCTTACGCACTAGCTTTAACCGCGGGCGAGGATAGCCGCGCGGTCTGCCGCGCTCGCGGTTAAACGCTAGTGCGTAAGAGGGCTTAAACTGTCATTCCGACATACGATAAAAATTGTGTAATATGTGACGATTTTCATGATAGAGTAATATATTTATGAAGCTTGTTTCATATGCAGAGCGATCTGGGATCGATCCTTGGCCAGTCAGAGATTTAATGACGAGTTTGTTTTTGTTTTTGGGGAATATGAAGTTTAGTTTTTTAATTTAAATAACGGTCAATTTCGACCGTTGCACTGGGTGGATAATATACATTATTCCAGGTAGACTGATAACCTAGAGCAGCCAGCGAGTAATTGTTGGATTCAGAAGCTACCTGTGTCTTCGACCCATATATCAAGGTAGGACAAAATATCAAGCAAAATGAAATTTTAAACTATGAATAACTGTATGTCGTGAGTTTCCGTTACGTAAATGTATCAACCCCGTTGTGGATTATTACAATACAGTTTAATACTCAAAATAAACTGAGCACAGAGATAATTGACACACAATCATTGTCCAATTACGAGCGATCATGCAAAAGACAGTCGAATTGCAAGCATTTCAATATGCTCGCTTCCAATTCCCCAAACAATATAATAAAATTTTAAATGTTGTTGTACATTGCTGGTTTGCATGTTTTATGTTTATGACATCTGCTGCATACGTTTCGGTGATATCCACCGAAAATATTACGTACGATTGGAAACCGTTTGTAATGTGTTCAATACCATTACTAGAACTGAAATGATTTTATCAACTACTAACTACATAACTAATAAAATACTAACAAGTCGTCATTAATTGCTAGTCACTCATATAGAATCCCGAATCAGTTCTTAAATATCTATCGATGGATGGTCCACATTATTTTCATGTGTTATTTTAGTAACATGCAACATCATGCCATTCGAAGCGTCCCTAGTTGAGATACACCGCAAATTCGATAGTTATTTACCGTTTCGGAAATGTACATCCCACGTAGCAAATAAATATTGAAATAAAGGATTGTTTGTGACTTTCAGTTTATGCCTCTTCTTTTTTTATAATGAAGTAACAAACGAGCATGCAGTCCACCTGACGGTAAGTGATCACCAACGCCCATGGACATCTGTAAGCAACTTCATATAGAACATAGGTTCTATCTGAAGTCAATCACAGATGCGTTGCTACTCCAGAGGACTAGGATGGTCGCTTCATATAAAAGTGTGCCGGCAACCACACTCTTCCATTGAAACGCAAAGAATGCTTCACGTTAGAAATAGGTGTAGCAGTGGTACTTCCCCGGTCGAACTACTCGACGATTACGGATATCTATGGACGTCCATCAATTCCCACTTGGCCAGCGTGGTGGACACTCTCATTCTGAGAGAAGAGCCGTGCCCAACAGTGGGACAGCAATGGGTTGACGAAGTCCATGAACGGTAATGACTGCTTACTATGAGTTGGATTGCATACTGTTTGCTACTTCCATACTATAAAAAAGTAAATAAACCAACACAAGTGGACTTACTGCCACTTCGGTATTCCTTCATTTTAACAAGAAATTCAGAAAAACCGTCACAGCGTTCGTGAAAATCAATTTCCGCAAACCGCTCCCAATTGCATTTAAGATTTCCCGACGTACGCTTCGAAAGCTTTGCGAAAGCTCGAAACAGCTTTGAAATTGAAGTAATATTGTTTTGTTAAGAACGAACTTACTGGAAAGCTTAAGCAAAGGAAATCTAAAATTACCTTTCAGATGTAATTTAATAGAACCAGTTACTTCGAACCCGTATTTGCCCGGATTAATTAAATTAACGTAACATTTTGTGTTACATTTTGCCAATTTCCTCATATTTAAATTATTAATTTAGAAAAACAAATGATAACTTTTTTTTATTTGACTGAAGCAGATAACGAGCATGCAGTCCACCTGATGGTAAGTGGTCACCGCTGCCCATGGACATCTGTAAGCAACTTCATATAGAACATAGGTTCTATCTAAAGTCAATCACAGATGTGTTGCTATTCCCGAGCACAAAGATGGTCGCCTCATATAAATTTGTGCCGGCAACCACATACTTCAACCGAAACGCAAAAATTGTTTCACGTTAGAAATAGGTAGGGGTGGTACTTCCCCAATCGGAACATGGACGTTCTAACATCTTTACAATAAATATTAATTTTCTGTTTTTCTTTGAACCAATGTCTTGGAAACGACTGAATCGATTTTAATTGAACTATTTACCGTAGACAATACGGAATAAAGGTTCTACACCTTTATTTCGTATGATGTTGCTTTAAGGGGTCCATGGAGGGCAGTTTCTACTTATCATCAAATACAGTCCATGCAGTCCATCCTCGTTTGCTACTTCAGTTCAAGTACCGATCGGCATTGCTGAAACGACAATTTGCTGCAGAAAATCTAAACCACGCTTATTGGAAATTCCTCGATTTAAAAACATTTTTCTGATCACTACAACTACACGTAGACTCACACTCATACACACACACACAAATATACATGCATGTTGCAAGGGTGAATTTATAGGATACTGCAGTTTAAAAAAAATTATGAAGGGAGTTGGGGAGCACTCTTATTTACTCCCGTCCATCAGCACAGGAATAGGGAATGGCTGAAAAACAGCGCTGCGTAGGACGATAGGCCTATGACACCTCAAGCTGAGCCACCTCCTGTTGCTCATGTACTAATTATTAAATAAGATATTTCTATTTTGTAATTTTAAGTGGCAATAAATTGATTTATTTATTTATTTTTATTAATCTATTAAAAAATAAAAAAAAATATGTATTAAAATCATTTCCTATTGTTTTGTTGTTTGTTGAATGTTGTTGAATGATTTTCTAGCTTAGAAAGTTTGTCTTTTAGTATAATGATATACGCGTTTGTATGCTCAGAACATATCCAAATATAGTAGGATAGATCCAATAAAATAAGAACGAAGCGCAGTTCAATTCGGGGACATCAAAGTGCTGATTTACATATGCATGAAGTTCTATCGCGGGCTATCAATGTGGCATATAAGGATCAAAGGCTTTAGTTAGTTGTTTCTCGCAAATAGGTTATGAAAAAATATATAACAAGTTGACCAATTTGCACTTGGCCATCACGGTGGGCTATGGCCTAAACTCTCTTATTCTGAGAGAAGACTCGTGCCCAGCAGTGGGTAAATAATGGGTTGTACCCTAGTCATAAATACATAGATGGAGATAATAATATCAAGATGGAGGCAACAGAGTCGAGCTACAAAGGATTCTGACGTTTCTTATCAAATTTAAAGATTTAAGAATATAATAATAAGGGGCCTTTGTGTCTATTTTGAAAGACGGTAAAAGGAATTATTATAATACTTATTTTTTTATAGCTACTGGTACATCACTATATACCTAGTATATAAAACAAAGTCGCTTCTCGCTGTCTGCCCCTATTTTTGCTTAGATCTTTAAAACTACGTTACGGATTTTAATGCAATTCATTTTAACAGATAGAGTGATTCTAGAGGAAGGTTTTTATGTACAATACATGTATAATATAGTAGAGAAACACTGATAGTTTTAGATTTTTGACTTTTAGGCGGAACGAAGTTCGCCGGGTCCATTAGTTCTTAATATAGTAAACATATGTGGATAGTAGATACTATCGCTAATGGACATCAATATTCAGAACTGAATCGAACAAGATTGCAACACGACTTGAAACCCATTTTGAATGAGTCACTGTCTCTGAGGAATAAATCGTGTACGGTACGTAAATCTCTCTCCTTTTGAACCAAAACATAGCACAGAGTAGTGCTTTAGTTAGGCAAAAATAAATGTAAAATAAAAGCAAGTACTGGAGTCAAATGTAGTTTTTTTATACGGTTGAAGTAGTCAAATACTAAGAATTCTAATTTCTATTTCTAATTTTGCAACACGCTTTCTACAGTCATAGCCCCACACTTGGATTTTTTCCTGTGTCGTGTCTACCATGGACACACACAAGACACAACACTTAGACCCAGAACATGAATCTAAACTCGTCATTCAGATACCTGTCTGGCCGAGAATTAAACCCATTCCGCTTCATACCGGTATGGTAACCGCTCCGCCACGCGGGTCGTCCCGATTAGGTACCGATTCACCTATATCTAGTGTGTAACAGTTTTTACGTTTCGGGAAATATGTGGATACCGGATCGCTTTCATACGAGCGACCATCTTCATTCTCGGAAATAGCAACGCATCTGTGATTGAAGCCAGGTAGATTTTGTTATATATCAAGTTTATTAAAGATTTCCATGGCGGTAGTGACCACTTATCGTGAGGTGGACTGCATCCTTGTCTTCTACTTCATTAATAATAAAGAATATTTATTAAAAGTAGATCTACACTAGTGATATATGCTTTAACTGCAAGAAAGAATCTATTCTATTATTTTTTAAGTTATCCTACGTTTCCTACGTTCAAACAGGTCCAATAAAATCAACGATTGAGTACGGTTCATTTCGAGGTCATCAAAGGACTTATTTACACACGCAAGTAATCTTATCCAGTACCTTGTAGGGTACGTAAATTTAATCAAAGGGCTCCGAACCCTTATTGTGATTTTGGGAACGCGATAACATTAAATTTGATTTTGATTCATGATTCTCTTTGGAAACACAAGGTTTGCATTTTGGATGAACGGAGAAAGTTCTATGTTACTTTCCATGAATTAATATTGAGGATCTTGTAAGAAATTCATTGATGCACCATATTTGGTGCATTTTATATGAACACAAAGTTGTTGCTTTATTTTTCAGAAATTAAAGATGACTTCACAAGGTCAAATTTCGATGTATCATCCCGTAAAATTAAAGTTGAAAAAGAATCCGTTGATCATCTGATTTTATGCTGTTTTTTCTGCCATACCTATTTCCATCTCCCTTTCATCATCAGCCTTTTGAGGTCTTTTTTTTTTGTTTTCGAGGGGGAAACCTTCCAAAGGTACCCGACGCCGTGGGAGCGACGCAGGGTTATGTGGGATTTTTACCGCACTAAAACCCCCCCGGTGGCCGTCCTTGGCGCTGAAAAGGAGGACTCCGGGATCTCGAAACGACTTCAACCGGAATTCTCCGAGCGCGCTGCCCCATCGGGCTCCTCCCAGATGGGCGGCTGGGCCCACCGCTCCGTCTAGTCTTTACGACGGTATGCGAGCACACATACCGCCGTCCTTCCCGGGACTGCCTGACCGAACGGTTCGAGCTCCCACTCTAGCCGTCTGCAACCCCGGAAGCGCCTTTTAGTCGCCTCTTACGACAGGCAGGGGACACCGTAGCCCTATTCTGACCCCGAGGCTACAGGGACGAGCCTTTTGACGTCTACTGCTGGACATATAATTCTTTTATTAAAAAAAAAATGCCAATATCCACCGCTCTTGGCTTGCATGTTAGAGACTGTACTGAGTGCTGATGATACACAGGAAGGCACTGCTTCCCGTCTCCTGGACAATACAAAATATAAATACAAATATTTTATTTCGCAAGAACACGAGTAGGTACATGATGTAGATGTACATTAATTGTAAAATTACTTAGGTTCGCCAAATTCCGGTTGTTAAGGCATGCAAAAAGTTTCATCGTAAAATTCTATTATGTGCCTCAGTCATTTCTTACGACATATATATGTACGAAAGACGAACATGCAGTCCACTTGATGGTAAGTGGCCACTGCCGCCCATAGACATCCGTAATGAACTTCATGCAGAACATGGGTTCCATCTGAAGTCAATCACAGATACGTTGCTACTTCCTAGGACTATGTGAAAGTGTGCCGGCAACCACACCCTTCCATCGAAACGCAAGAAATACTTCACGCTAGAAGTAGGTGTGGCGGTGGTACTTCCCCAGTCGAACTACGCTGGTTCTACCACCTTGAACAGCTTGTTCACACACGCTTTTTTCACCCCTAAGGAATAATCTTGAACAACTCGTAAAAGTATTTATGGTTATACGCCCTTATTATGCAACATATCAAACAAATTCGTTATAAAGTCCTAAGTCTTTTCAATCTCGCTTTTCATAAAATACTATTATTACTCTTTACTCGCTGAACGTCAGACAAGATCCTCAACAAGACATTAATTAATTAAACGTAGCTTCAAATTATCGTATCAAATGTAACATCTTAATAGATTATCGATTGAATTAAGCCGTAATGACATCAAATTACCAATCCTTGGTCGCCGTTTATTATGTCTATGTAGGTAGCAATAGCATGATACTCTGTAGTAGTGATGTTACTAGTATTTGCATTCGCATTCGCATTCGCAAGGATTGTGTAAATGTTTTTAAATTTCGAACTTCAGCTTGTTGAGTAAAAGAAAAAGGTTGCCAAATTTATACAAATTTAAGTCAAACTGCTGTTTGGTCACCGAATCTACGTTCTATCGCTACTACTTTTATATTTTATAGGTACTGGTTAAAAGTACATGTAGATGTAGATGCACCTCCCTGAAAATAAACCTTTTTTTGTTATCGAGGGGCAAACTCGCCGCCGTGGGAACAACGCCAGGTTACCTTACTAAAGTGGGATTTTTACCTTACTAAAAACCCCCGGTGGCCGTCCTCAGCGCTACGTGGAGGGCCTTCGGAGCTCTGGGAGAAGAGCTCCGGGATCTTCAACGGAACCCAACCGGAGTTCTCCAAGTGCAATGCCAGTTCACTTGGCTGGACGGTCCAAGCTCCCACTCTTACCGCCCGCAACCCCGGAAGCCCTCTTACGACCGGCAAGGGATACCGTAGCCCTATTCTGGTCCCGGAACTATAGGGACGAACTCAAACATACTTAACGAGCTACTAAATAAACAAGTTACCCGTTTAGGTACTCCCGGTTGTCTCGTGAGACCTAACGAGACTTCGTCTCGCGCATAAACCAACTTGCTACTGAGAGGCGGTGAGGCAATCTTGGGATGTCTCAACGTGTGTGTACTGTGTACAAACGGCAATGTTACGTTACACATAATTACAATGGTTCCTTTGTGCTTCTGGAGACATCTCTAATACTACATTATAGCAGATGGCATAATCTTTCCCTGTTTTAAGACCACAATCAAACACTGTTGTATCTTATTTTTAACCGATTTCCCAAAGGAACCAGGTTAACTACGTTAGTAAAAGGCGCAGTAAGCGTGGCAAAAGCATTCTAACTAAATCCTCAACATTAGTAACCGTAACTTTGCTGACTTACGGGTAGTACTTTCATTCTATTTGGGTTTGATTGTTTGTGAAGAATTGTCAGTGTTGAATAGCACCACCTTTTTTCCCGTAGATGTCGCAAGGGATGGGTAAGGGACAAAATCCAAGACACAGCGACAGCGTATTGTTATTGTTATTGTACAATATCAACACCTATTTCGGTATCTAACAGGCATCCAAAGCGCGGTCACTATTCAAAAAAATCTTAATCCATGACACAGTAAGCTGTTCCTTCCGCTCATGCTAATATGAGCTGAAAGAACAGCTTAACGGAACAGGTAAGCTGCCCTTTCCGCTCATGTTAGCTTACGGTTTGATGAACAACAGACTCTTCATCTACTTCAACTTATAGGAACTTGTATACATTCAAAATAAACAATAAACAATTCAATTAACGAGAAGCTAAATAACTTTGTGTTCATGTAAAGTGCACCAAACGTGACGCATCAATGAATTTGCCCAATATTTCTCGCATAATTCACAATATTAATGTCGTCAACCCATTATTGTCCCACTGCTGGGCACGGGTCTTCTCTCAGTATGAGAGAGTTTAGGCCATAGTCCACCGCGCTGGCCAAGTGCGAATTGGTGGACTTCACACACCTCCGAGAACTTTTTTTTTTTTAAAGAACTCTCGGGTGTGTAGGTTTCCTCACGATGTTTTCCTTCACCGAAAAGCAGTGATAATTAATTTATAATACGCACATGAATCAGTGGTGCGTGCCTGGGTTTGAACCTCGGACCTCCCGATCGAGAGGGCAAGTTTCAACCATTAGGCTATCACAATATTAATACTTACATGAAATGTAACTAATACATTAATTCGTTCATCAACAATATAACATATTGTTTTAGGATCTCAAAGAGAATCTATAAATCAAAATCAAATTTAATGTTATCGCGTTCCCAAAATCACAATAAGGGTTCGGAGCCCTTTGATTAAATTTACGTACCCTACAAGGTACTGGATAAAGTTTATTGCGTGTGTAAATAAGTCCTTTGATGTCCTCGAAATGAACCGTTCTCGATCGTTGACTTTATTGGACCTGTTTGAATGGGTTTGTTGGAAAATGTAGAGTAGATTGCAAATTAAATAACAATTAAAAATAAATGATATGTCTTTATTTTGCATAGGTCTACGGAGGCACTTACAAATTGTCAGTTACATATATATTTTTTTTACACTACCACCGGATCGGAACACCTCAACTGAGAAGATCCGGCAAGAAACTACGTGGTTTGTCTTTTTTTTTATTATCTTTCTTTTGACATATTGTTTTACATTGGGTATAAAAGTTAGATCCAGTATATCTTGTCTTTTAACTTTGTGAACATTTTACATATAGAGTAAAGATACATTTTTTTATTTGTAAAATGTTTATTATGTTGTTTCTTCTGTTGCCGCGTTTTTATATCGAAATACTTTAAAAAGGTGGCGACCGATTACGGACTTTAAAACATAATTATATAAAAGATCAATCTCCTTTTCTTCTTTCTTCTTTATAAAAATGAATGTTTGTCTGTATGTCCTTTATAGAATCGTAAACTATTCATTTGATCATGATGATCTTTAGCAAAGTTGTTATTCATAAGCTCGCGAAGGTTTCTGGTGTATTTTTTTGTGAGGGCGTAGCAACACGCGCAGGTTACAAGTTAGTTATTTTACACGCTAGTTTTTAATAAATAAAAAAAATGATTTCAATGAATTTTAGAAGTAACAAATGAGGATACAGTGAACCTTAAATAGAAAATGGTGTTAACGGAGATATGCAATAATTACTCGAGAGGAACACCGCATCTGTAATTAACATTAAATAGCACTCTTTTTCTATATGAAGTTGCGTATAGATGTCTAGGCGAGTGACCACTTTGGCCCTGTAGTCTCGGTACCAGAATAGGGCTACGGTATTCCCTACCTGTCGTACGAGGAGACTGAAAGGGGCTTTCAGGGTTGCGGGTGGCTAGAGTGGGAGCTCGAACCATCCAGCCGAGCGACCCCGGGAAGGACGGTGACATGTGCATGTGTGTGAAACAACGACCTCCGACCCCCATGAGGGCTGGCCTAGGGCGGCCTGCGTAGGGCCGTCAGGACGTCTGACGAAGGGACACTGTCAGTGGTTTAGTCGGCATACGGTCGCAACCGGACTCCAACACACCCTCTCCGTTGCCCAGCGGAGAGAAGCCTATAAAAGGTTCCCTGACGTAAAAAAAAAGCTTATTTCTAAATAAATAAAAATACTGTAATTAGAAGGAAATTGGCAAAACAAGAACTTCTACAAAATGTTACCTTAATTTAATTGCTCAGGGTAAGTACAGGTTCAAAATAAGTGGCTCTATTAAATTACCTCGCAAAGGAAAGCTTCTCAGTGAGTTCGTTGTTAACGAATAATATTTCTTCAATTTCAAAGTTGTTTCGAGCTATCGCAAAGCTTTCGAAGCGTACGTCGGGAAATCTTAAATGCAATTGGGAACGGTTTGAGGAAATTGATTTTCACGAACGCTGTGATGGTTTTTCTCGATTTATTATTGAATTGAAGGAAGAACAATCTACTTGATATTCGTGTGATGGTAGGACCTGTAGTGTTAGGTCTTTTATTCTCGTTTTTAAGCTATTGCATAGCTTCCATCGCGGGCTTTGAGAGCGGCGACCGAATCATTTTTTTCTTATAGTTAGACCTAAAGATAAGGCTAACGGGCCACCTGATGGAAAGCAGTCCGTCGCCTATGGACATTTGCAACGCCAGAGGAGTCGCCAATGCATCGTCGGCTTTGGAGGAGAGTTCTTATTACACCTTTCTTGAAGAACACCATGTCTTAGCGCCTTGGAGGAAGCTCCGTAACCTGTTCCTGCATATTGGGGGAGGCTTAAATCGTATTCCAGAACGCTGCTTCAATTCGGATTTGCGAAGTATCGGGTAGTAGCCATCCTATATCGAATCTTCAACTACTGTTATAACACATTGGTAAGCATAATGGCGCAGTCGAATCACAAAACGTGCCATTTACCAAAACTAGTCTGAATAGACATACAATTTAAGGTTGCAAACAAATCTGTATTTCGATATTTGTTCGAGGTACACTTCCAAAACAGTGAACTATCGAATTTGCGGTGTATCTCAACTAGGGATGCTTCGAATGGCCTGAATGCGACGTACATTGATAAAATTACGTATTAAAATGATGGTGAAAATCCATCGATAGTTCTTCTAGAACTGATTTGGAATTCTATACGAGTAAAGCAATGTATGACGAACATTGGATAGTATTTCGTTGATAAAATCGTTGGAGTACTGGTAATGGTATTAGATACATTCGAAACCGTTTCGAAAATTGTACATTGTAATCGATATCCACTGACACGTATGCAATAGATGCCATAAACATATTATATGATAACCAGCAATGTACAGCAACATTTAAATTTTGATGATATTGTTTGGGGAATTGGTAGCGGGTTTACTGAAATAATTGCAATTCGACTGTCTTTTGCATGATAGCTCGTAATTGGACAATGATTGTGTGTCAATTATCTTTGTACTCGGTTTATTTTATATAATGTATTAAATTGTATTGTAGCAATCCACAACAGGATTAATGCATTTTAATACGTAAATAGTATTTTTTTTTTATTTGACTGATAGCAAACGAGCATGCAGTCCACCTGATGGTAAGTGGCCGCTGCCGCCCATGGACACCTGTAATCAACTTCATACAGAACATGGGTTCCATCTGAAGTTAATCACAGATGCGTTGCTACTCCCGAGGACTATGATGGTCGCCTCATGTGAAAGTGTGCCAGCAACCACACCCTTCTATGGAAACGCAAGAAATGCTTCACGCTAGAAATAGGTGTGGCGGTGGTACTTCCCCGGTCGAACTACACTGGTTCTACCACCTTAAGTACTCACGACATGCGGTTATTTATAATTTGAAATTGTTTTTTCGCCGAAAATTCCACCCAGTTACGAAGGCACAGGTGCCATCTGAATGTAGCAATTTTCCGCTGGCTGCTTTAGGTTATCAGTCTACCTGAAATAATGTGTATTTCATTATAGTAAGATATTTAGCCGTTTAAGATTAGACTGAAACCTATCTTGTTTCTGTTTTATAAGTATTGAATGGAGACCACGTCTCCGCAAAAGGAGTGCAGGCCGCCCGGACTGATGATCTGAAGAAGACGGCGGGTAACCGCTGAATTCAGATGGCTCAGGACCGGTCGAAGTGGCGCAGATTAGGGGAGGCCTATGTCCAGCAGTGGACTTTCAAAGGCTGATGGATGGATGGATGGATTATAAGAATTAGAAAGGGGTAATAGTATAACATTAGTAACCTTGTGGTTTTAAAATGTTGTTTTTTTTTATCTGATTGAAGTAGTAAATGAGCATGCAGTCCAACTGATGGTAAGTGGTCACTGCCGCCTATGGACATCTGTAATAAACTACATACAAAACATGTTTTTCATCTGAACTCAATCACAGATGCGTTCCTACTCCCGAGGACTATGATGGTCGCCTCATGTGAAAGTGTGCCGTCAACCACACCCTTCTATTGAAACGCAAGAAACGCTTCACGGTAGAAATTGGTGTGGCGGTGGTACTTTCTCGAAATCGAACTACACTGGTTCTTCTACCTTAAAAATCGGTAAAATTCAAAGTTAGGTGGAAATTGTAGTATCGCGTTTGTGACCGCCTTGATTCTAAGATTTAAGATTAATTTAAAATTATTTCAGATGTCCATGAATAGAAGAGCTCTTACTTTGCAATACTCTCTTAAAAAAGATGTCCCATGTATAGATTTGTGTTATTCTACCTAAAACAGAAACTAGTTTTTATATCTCTGGCTGGCCAAGGATCGATCCTTGGTCCGTTTGTCTCATACGCAGCGCGATCGGGGTTCGAGCCGGATCGCTCTACGTATGAGACAAATTTAATAACTACACATATGTTATTCTATCAAGAAGATCGTCAAATATTATTTATTATACAAAACTTTACAACTTTCTTGCACTGTTTACTCCTGCAGGCGCCGCACTATGCCTTTAATAATTTAGTAAGGCAAGATACTGGAGCTATCTTTCATTACCATGTAAAAAAACATGATTGTAATTATATAAAAAACAATGGATATAAATATGAAAAAAGACAAACCCGCTGAGTTTCTTGCCGGATCTTCTCAGTTGAGGTCGTATTCCGATCCGGCGGTAGTGTAAGAAAAAAATGTAACCGACAATTTGTAAGTGCCCCCGTAGGCCTATACAAAATAAAGACATTTCATTTCATTACGTATTTTTTTACCAATAAACAAGAGTGCGCCCGATGGTATGTCTCTACAGCAACACTATTTTTTTTTTTTATATTAAGACCTAACGATAAGGCTGACGGGCCACCTGATGGAAAGCAGTCACCGTCGCCTATGGACATTTGCAACACCAGAGGAGTCGCCAATGCATCGCCGGCTTTGGAGGAGAGCTCTTTTTACACCTTTCTTGAAGAACCCCATGTCGTAGCGCCCCGGGAATACCTCAACAATTGGGTAGATCTGTCATCCACGTACGTCAGCAGTGAGCGGAACGGCTCTCGAACGCGTTCTTATGCATTACGTAAATCTCGCGGTTTTATTTCCATCATCTATAACTCCAATGTCCTGATGAAGTGCAAGAAAAAAACATGCGTGCGTACAAAGTACACATGTCAGAAGTGAAACTTCTTTGGCGAACTAATTTATAAATCTTGTTTATATTTATACAAATCTAAAACTTTAAATTTCCGAGATTAAGAGGAAGGGAAAAAGGAAGATAGGTTAGGAATTTAATTGTCATTAAAATAAAATAATTAACTAGTAAACGGATACACAACCAATAGGGCGTGTATTCTTTCTCGATATCCCGTATTCTCTCTCTCTCTTGTTCAATCTTTCTCACTATAGCTCTCTCCCACCTCACACTCCATAGCACTATGCGTGATACGACGTTCGCTCTGTCTCACTTTTTCTCTCAATCTTTCTCACTCGCTTGCTCCCTACTCTCACTCCACGGCTAGTTGCTCATGCTACGTTCGCCCTGTCTTACTCTCTCTCAATCGGTCTCGATCACTCTCTCTCTCTTTTCCGACACTTCCATTGCATACCGGCGTGACGTTTCATCTGTAAAAATTTTACCCTCATGCGCCTAAAGAAGTTTCACTTCAAAAACTACAGATGAAATTAGCAAATAGAAACTACAATGTATATGAATGTATCTTTGCACTTTTTACACTTATAATTACGTAGCACTTTTTACTTCGGTGCTTCAACTTACTTTCACGGTTCAACTAAGTTTTGACGAGAAAATGCGAAGAATTGAAAAGAAAAGAAATTTCACCCGTTTCCTTACAAAGTTAGGACTGAAATTTCGTTACAACCTAAATACGGGAACTCGTATAGAAATTCCCACCTTTGAACCCAAAAATAAGGTTTGTTTTACAAACGGTAAGAAACTAAATATACTTGGATTTCTACAGTAAGTTTATGTCAAAAAACAAAGTTTAAAAAGCCGAACAAAGATGTCACTTGTTGCCAAAGTCGAGAAGTTTGAGCGACAGCTGAATTTTCTCCGCTAAAGGAGCTTGAGGATGAAAGAAAATATTTAAGGATATATAAATAGTGCCAGGGGTAGAACCAGTGTAGTTCAACCGAGGAGGTACCACCGACACACCTATTTCTAACGTGAAACAGTTCTTGCGTATTGTTTAAGGCTTGCCGGTTGCTGGTTGCCGGTTCTTTTTATATGAGGCGATCATATTAGTCCTCAAGAGTAGCTACACATTTGCGAATGACTTTAGATATAATCCCTGTTCTGTATAAAGTTGCTTACAGATGTCTATGGGCTTCAGTTGTCACAGTGGCCGCAGGTGGTAGAACCACCACCGCCACCAATTTGGAATGACATGAGTGTAGTGGAGTTGGCGATCTTTTTTTCGCCGAAACCTTTTCAGAAATAGACACACCAAACAAATATTTACTCTTCATTTGGGCACCAACTAATTTTGATACAAGGCCCCAAGGTACGTTAAGCTACAGTATACATAAATGAAACTATTTTATATGTAGTAGAAACTTTTAGGCCGATATACTTGATAATCGGTAAAAAAACTGTAAAAAAGAAACAGATGTGGTGATGTACTTTACGACGGAAGAAAAATTTCATTTGATTAGAAATACATACCCACATGTGGATAATTAACATATTCTCGTATATTGTTTATCAAATTAATTATCCATATTCTCAGTATACAGTCTGAACGTTGGTCCTTTTAATCGACGAGCTAACGAGTTTACTGCCAGAGTGTGGCAATTAGAGCCAGGGAATTGATCGGCTTCATGGACTCAACGCTCGTTTGCTTTGATTTATGTAACAAAACGTCGTTAAAAATACGATTAGGTATTTACCAATATCCAAAGGAATAATTTTAATTTGGGAAACAACAGTATACAGTGAAAGCCCCTTTTTCACGGTTTTAAAATTCTCATTTTCTTGCATTAGCGAGTAAAAAAACATTTATTTGCGGATATAGTCAGTACAAGAAAAAATATTGGGAGAGGGCGTCGCTGGAAGAGGCGTCTAATATTTTAGCTAATGAAATGAAATGAAATGAAATGTCTTTATTTTATATAGGCCTACGGGGGCACTTACAAATTGTCAGTTACATTTTTTTTCTTACACTACCACCGGATCGGAATACGACCTCAACTGAGAAGATCCGGCAAGACACTCAGCGAGTTTGTCTTTTTTCTTATTTATATCAATTTTTTATATAATAATTATCTTTTATTTTTAACTGTTTAAATGTACGTTTTTAATCATTTTTTGTCTTCCGCACACAAAGGGCTGTACACAGATGCATTTCTACTCCCAAGGACTAAGATGGGTGCCTCATGTCATATGTAAGTGTATCAACAACCATATCCTTCCATCGAAACGCAACAAATGCTTTACGCTAGAAATAGGTGTGGCGATGGTGCCTCCCCAGTCGAACTACACTGGTTCTATCACCTGGTAAACTTAAATAATGGGTACTAAGTATATGTATGTGTACTAAGTATGAAAGAGTAGGCTATAGAATAGAATTTTAAACGAAATGGGTCTTGAAGTGCTCTCTGCGACTCTACCGGATATTGCGTTCAACGCCGGAAGTCCTGTCTCTCCTCTTACTAGAGATTTACTGCTTATTCATCTGAAGGGTAAAGGCACTATTTTATTTAAAGCCTTTTTTATGTATCTATCGCTATTTCGCTTATTGTAATTGCTAATAAAATAACCAAATACACATGAGACATTTTAACTATATTACTTTTTAGTACTTACTAAGAATGGGAAGGTAATAGGAACACTTAAATACAGATACGGTATAGCAACATACAGCAACACCGCTGTTATTCGCGTGGCGGAGCTGTTACCATACCGATCTGACGCGCAATTGATCTCGGGTTCGATTCCCGGCAAGACAGGTATCTGAATGATGAGTTTAGATTCATGTTCTGGGTCTAGGTGTTTGTGTATTCGCCTTATGCGCGTCCATGGTAGCCACGACACAGGAGAAAATCCTAGTGTGGGACTATGAGTGTAGAAAACATCTATTACGTGGAGTTATGTTGAATGTTTAAATTTTAAAAATGCAATATTGCCTGCACTATCGTATTGGGTGTTCAGCCTGTTAGGATAGACATAAGTTTGAACAAATAAATAAATAAATGAGGGTGAGGGTGGTACGTCTCGCAGTCGAACCATCAATCTTCAGGAAAGTCGGTAATAAAAGACAAAACTAAAAGTGTTCACAACATTTTATTGCACCGTGTAACATTTGTATAACGTTATTTAAACTAACACACAGCGAATACCCTAATTACACTATACATTGCTTTGTGCTACCAACAGCGGATCTTTTAAATTTATGCCCAGAATTCAATAAAAAACTAATCATGAGCAATTGTTTTGACCGAATGTGTTTCAAAAATCATATTTACAAACTTATTTTACACATTTGTTTTTATGTAAATTTAAAAGTCTGGCAAATATTTGCATCATTCCTCTTGGCTTGATAGAGCAGAAATGTTTTGTATATGTTTAATTTGAATAACAATGTATGATTAGTTTAGTGATGTTATTGTAATTACATTGCGGTGGATTTATTTATTTATTTATATATTTATTGCACCTTTACAAAAAGTTACAATAGGGCAAACCTAATGCCTGATGGCATTCTCTACCAGTCAACCCTGGGTGGCTGGAAAATGAGTGGCAGGTGTTAATTTTAACCGCGAGCAATAGAAATATGAATATACCTACTTAGCCATAAATACATATACATATATCATAAATAAATATTTATATTATAAATACATACAATACACACAATAAATATATAAAATACATAAAATTAATGTATCAAAATAAAATAAAATAATAGATGATTAGGAGACAGTAGTAGTGCTCATTGGATGCCTCAATATGACGAAAAAAAAATGTTTATGTTTATGTTTATGTTAAAATGCACTCCCTTGCAATGGGTGTCATTTTTTTATAACTGACTGAAGTAGCAAACGAGAATGCAGTCCACCTGATGGTAAGTGGTCACTGCCGCTCATGGACATCTGTGATCAAATTCATACAGAACACGGGTTCTATCTCAAGTCAATCATAGATGCGTTGTTAATCCCGAGGGCTATGATGGTCGCCTCGTATAAAAGTGTGCCGGAAACTTGTTCCAATCGAAACGCAAGAGATGCTTCACGCTAGAAATAGGTGTGACAGTGGTACTTTCCGGTTGAACTACACTGGTTTTACCACTTGTAAAAGTATTTATTTTATTCATTTATTTATTTATGCACACACAAAGAAGTCAAAATACAAAAAGAGAACTTATAACTAACATTTAGTGCAAAGGTATATTTAATTGAAAGTCTTATCAATGTACAAAGAATTCTGGGCAATAACTTAACCTTACCATCATTTAATTAATCGTTATAATTATAAAACACGAACACACATAATTTACATATTCAGCAAGAAATATCAAGTTAAAAAAATAGATCAAATTAAGTATAATTAGCGTCAATAAACATTGTAATTGAAAATGGCGGAATTTCTATTTACGTGTCGCTCGGTTTCTATAAAATGTGAGTGAAAAAGAAACAAACGCCGCCATTTTGTATTACTTCATTTATTCAGTGTTTTATGTCCTAACATACAATCAATAAAACACTATATCTATTAACACGAATTCCTAAATCTTTGGCGTGACATTTAACAGACATTATCATAATTACTTTAAATATAAAACATTTTTCCTTAATTACTTCAATTTCATTCAATATCAAATACTTCAAATAAATTCAACACTCTATATACTTTAAAGCAATATTAAGATTATAACTCAGATTAAAAAAGGAAGACGACGCCTCTTGGAACATTCCATTATAGTACTTATCACTTATGTCCTCGATTTGACTTTGTATGAAAGGTAATCTTCACTATTTATACTTTGCACTGCTTAACAGAATTTGGTATGCTTCAACATTTCGTCATATTTGAGTAGCGAAGTCTATTCTTTTGATCTGAGTATCAAAAGAGGATAAACCATAAAATATTATCATTACTTCAAATTGTGAAATAAGGTACGAAATAGTTATGAATAGATACGGTATTCCTTGCCTTCATTTTATGAAATATAACTGTCTTTAAAAAGGACAAAACGTTAATTCTGTCCTTTATAAAGGTAGTATTAAATACTACGTCGAAATTAATTTAGAAATATAAAGTACTTGTGAGTTGATAAAACAATATTATACTACTTTTTCTATTATATTTTACTTCTTCAGGAGGAAATATACTTTATCTATACAATGTTTCTAAAGGGTACACACGTAAATAAATATCACTACCAATATTACAGGAAGCACAAGGGAGTAAAAAGCACAACACGGAGTTTTACAGCTTGAAGCGTGGTTTCGTCTAATTAAACATTATCATAAAACGCCCAGTATTAAAAAGTAGGTATCGTCTAATACGTAAGCTCTTCAGAGCATTTGGAGAATAACGTCCTTTCAAAAGCCTATATCCGAAACAAATGTTGTATTATTTGAGGGTTATGAAACAATCTTTAACCATGTATATTACTTATAGTACTTAATTGTAGTATTAAATAAATAATCAACCTATGACTTTAAATTGTTCTTTATAAAGAACATGTATTTTGTTTTAAAAATTTATTTTTATAATACATGTTATATTTTAATAATTACGAAACAAATAGTTACATTTGAACTTACGAAATAAAAATGGTTAATTTTGCGAAAGTACTCAAGTAACATTTCTGTAACATGGGCTGTTAATGATTTAATTTCCGGGCGCATCAAGAAAATACTGATTCTGAGATTGGACGACAACATAGCTATTCAAAATATATATACAGAGTAGATACAACATATTTCAACTATAGAATTTATACATTTTTATTTTTCAATTAAACCAAAAAGTGTCTTACTAACAGGAGATATTAAAATAGAAACATTAGCAGTATTTTAAAATTTACTTTAAAGTCAAAATGTGATACTAGAATGTAATCTCTCTCATGCATTAATGTGGTTAAGAAAACACCTAATTCGGAACGAATTTAGTTTTAAGTAGAAAAGTGTAAAAAGTACCCTGTGCCAATGATCTGTTTCTAATTGATTTTGAAAATTGGTAAATTTTTACTTATTTTAAGTATTTGGGTTTACGATTTTAGACTAGTATTATCGCGGAATTGATACATTATAATACCAACGCCAAACTGTTTGGCCGTGACCACGATCCATGCAACTGGGTCGAAATATCGGCAAAAAGAATTCTATAAGAATTCATAAACCGCATATCGTGAGTACCCGTTAAGTATTATAATATTTGGGTTTAATCGGAT
The DNA here is from genome assembly GCA_949699795.1 of Spicauda simplicius. NCBI lineage: Eukaryota > Metazoa > Arthropoda > Insecta > Lepidoptera > Hesperiidae > Spicauda > Spicauda simplicius. Next base: position 12,381,624 of record OX453077.1, on the reverse strand, counting down.
TTCTATTTTAGTGGAAGAATGTTTTTTTTTATGTAAAACGGTTCTTTTACATGGTTTAATTATAAATATACCACCATTTCAACCGTTAAAGCCAACAGTAGTGTTAGAACTACTGTGTTTTGGAATGAAGGATGTTTTAGTAAGACACACTTAAAAATGTGTTCTAACTGAATTGTCAAAAGTAGCAAGATGTGTGAAAACGATCACGGATTAGTTTTTCTGCAGGTGGTAGTATTCACTAACTATCAGATGAACCGCATGCTAGTTTGCTACTTATATATAAGTATTTACTTAAAGCAGTATTGGTATCACTTAAATTTGTTTTAAACTAACAGTTAAACTACGACGATTCCTATAATTTAGTATACGCGTGTGGGGTAATATTAGTGTCCTTAGCTAGATGTCCGAGCTGAATCCTTAATACGTTACGTACATTTTATAAGACAAATATGTTCTACAATGAAAGTACATTAAAACAAATCTTTGTTTAAGAATCAAAATCAAATCTAAGTTCTACTCTGCATTTTATGCAAGTTAGCTTTTTGTAGAATCATAAAATGCAGAGATTAAGCTATGCACATTTTGTAGAGTCCGCACAGTAGATAATTAAATGTAGAGATTAAATTATTCGCCGCGTAAAATTTCATGACTACAGTCCTTTCAGTGTGTAGCGAAATGGCGTACATTATTTAAATGTTTGTCCATAATGTGTGTGTGATTAATTATCCTTTCCACCCCTCTTTTGTTTTTGGCGCGTTTTTGTGTTGAAATGAATTTCAGACTATTTCATTTTGTGCTGAAATCATTATTTATTACTAACGACACCCTTTTTATGTCTCACTGCTCGCCATTTTGGGATGTCCGCCATATTAGATTAAGAATGATATTACAAAGTTAATCTTGATTTCATTAATATTGGAATATGAAAGGCGTCAACCCATTATTGTCCAACTGCTGGGCACGGGTCTTCTCTCGGAGTGAGAGAGTTTTTAGATCGTAGTCCACCACGCTGGCCAAGCTCAAATTGGTGGACTTCACACACTGTGTAGGTTTCCTCACGATGTTTTCCTTTACCGAAAAGCAGTGATAATTAATTTCTAATACATACATAAATCAGTGGTGCCTGGGTTTGAACCTCGGATCTCCCGATCAAGAGGGCAAGTTTCAACCCTTAGGCTATCACTATCATGAAAGTAAGATAAAAGATAAGTTAAATAAAAGAAACAGATCATTGGCTTCAAATCTAAAGATAGACCATAACAAGTCGTTAAAGCTTTAAATTTACGAATAATTATAAAACTATTACACACTAGTATCGTCATTAGTTACATAAAGTTTCACTAATTTGGCGTTATCTGGCAAGAGTAGTTAAAACGATTGATATTACTATAGAATGAGATCGAAATACTTATTAATAACTGGCTAAAGGTCATGGCACTCTATCCCAGCACCGCTCCAACCCAGTAATTAATTTGAATATTAAATCGTGTGTCTTAAAATATAATTAACAATGTTAATATGGACCAACGGCGAGCAGTCAGCACGCTAGCCACTGCAGTACAACCACAATAGACACACAACACACTAGTATCTACAGTATTCTAACTTCTTACAAACGCACGAAACGCAAGTTGTACCTACGCGCCACGATTTCGGTATGCACTTGGTACCCAACAGCTAGCGAATGTGCCGTAGTGGCGAGCTGGCGATGTGACGTTTTTTAAGCAGTGGATCTTTTTATTTAAATAATAATATAGCGAAGAGCAATAGTAAACTATATTAGGCTGTTTTTGATTGCTTTAATTGTGCATAACATGTCCAGTGTTAATAATTTTATTTTGGTTGGTAAAATATTATTCAGTGTGAAATTTATAACTATTATTTGTGTACGATTTATTATTAAGTCTCTTAAATATTAAAAGAACGCGTTGTTTTTTATCTTAATCTACTGAATAAAATACATAATAAGTAAGAAAGAAAGTCAAGTATACAGATGTATTAAAATACTTTAGGCGGATAGCCCTAACGCGAACTCTCGTCCAGCGCGTGTGTAGGTATAAAATTCAAGGACACGGCAAAGTTAGACTACTGTATGATATTAATACTGTGGTACAACTCATCTTACAGCCCTCATCTTGCAGTTTCTGTAAAAAAACTTCAAGCCACATTTCCCACAAATGCTATTTTGGCGCTTTAGCATTATTTCCTTTCCATTGACGTATACATATATAAAATAAATATACATGTATATGCCAGGAGGTAGAACCAGTGTAGTTCGACCGGGGAGGTACCACCGCCACACCTATTTCTGAAGTGAAGCTTTCCGTGCGATCCGATGGAAGGGTGTGGTTGCCGGCACACCCGGGAGTAGCAACGCATCTGTGATTGAGTTCAGATAGAATCCATGTTCTATATGAAGTTGGTTACAGATATCCATGGGCGGCAGTGAAAACTTAAACCAGGTGGACTACATGCTCGTTTGTTACTCCTATCAGATAAAAAAGCGACTATCTTCCGCAGTCCACTTGACGGAAAGTGCTCACTGCCTCCCTTAGACATCTACCAGCAACCTTATATAGAACATGGGGTCTATTTGAAGCGAATCCCAGATGCATTGCTGCTCCTGACCACCACCAAAACGGCTTCACGCTGGGAATAGATGTGGCGGTGGTACCTTCCCGGCCGAACCTTATTCATCTACCACTTCTACTTATCACCACATACTATATAATATTTAAAGTGTCAGTTACAGCATTGTCCCACTGCTGGACACGGGTCATCTCTCAGGAAAAGAGAGTTTTAGTTCACCGCGCTGGCCAAGTGCGAATTGGTGAACTACACACAACTCCGAGAACTTTTTTTAAAGAATCTCGGTGTAACTTTCCTCACGATGTTTTCCTCCACCGAAAAGCAGTGATAATTAATTTGTAATACGCACATAAATCTGTGGTGCGTGCCTGGAATTAAACCTCGGACCCGATTGAGAGGGACAGTTTCAACCACTATGCTATTACTGCACTACCCAGTTACAGTAACGTATAGTAAACATAATACATGAAAACACGTCCAATATATAATAGTAATAACCCTGGGAAGTGAGCGGCAGACATATCAAATTAAGTCAGAAACGCTAGGATATAGATGTTACTTGACAACACAAGAGATAAAATATGACTCGAACTGTAATTTCTTATTTCCCCGAGGCTGAGTAACGTGTGAAAGCTAACGTATAATAATCTTTAATATATTTTTCATCTGCCAGAGTACTCTTATTACTTTATTTGCCAGAAATTCTCTCTTTGCGAAATATTAAAACGTAGAAAATTCGCATCACACCTAATCTTATCAAATAAGTGTATTTACAGTAATAATTTATACTAATATGAACATATTGAACGGTGTTAAAATTGAGATATTTTACTTTATTATGACGGCGAAATATTACAATGTTATTATTCATATTTAATATTTAATGTTTCATAAGTAAGTATCAAAAAACCAAGTACTTAATGGTGTCTTTAGTCTAGAAAATGCTAATAGTAGGGGAGCCCAGGGTGCTGAATGTGGAAGTTACTCGAGCGTCGCGGAGACTTATTAGGTTTGGTAGATTAAATGATAAGAAGAATAAGTGGTCCTATAATGTTTTCTTATTGAGTGGTGGGATAAACCTCTACAGAGTTTCAAATTTTTAAAAAAGAAACTATGATATGAAACTATGATATGAATTACGAATGCATCACATTAGGGCAAAGGGAGGTTAATTACACCCTAAAATGTGTCAAATTTGCTAATCTGACGATTGGAGCGTCACCTAAGGGAGTGGGAGGGTTACTAAGTTCCCCTGGACGTACCCACCTATGCTAAGAAAGCATACTGGCTGGAGGTATTTACTAATAAATAAAGTATCTTACTTTATATTAATATGCCGCGCTTGAGTATGTCCCAAAATCCCCTCTTGTGCTCCCCTACTATAATAAATGCTGGTGCCAGTAAACATGTGTTACTAACGCAAAATCAGACTAAAACTTAGTACTAGTGTCAGACATAGGTAATGTAATAGAAAAAGAGTGATAGTAGAAATCATGCAGTCGGATCTCAGACTATTATAACCCTTGAAATTATTTTATTAAGAGTTAAGAATCAACCAGAATAGCCTCGCATTTACTTACTACCATAACGAATTACAGTAACATTGAACATTAATCGTAAAATGTCCTGAACACATTCGCACCACCACAGTGCTAAGCAACCACGCAACGGTTCTCATGGGACCCGCCGCCTCCCCCCGCGGATGAGTCTGGTGGGGGCTCCGCGCTCCTCCCCCCTCCACTCCACTCTAACGCGTCTATCATCTCCATCAGTTCCTTGAACACTGCTATCACACGCCAGTTGTACTTCGCGGAACACTCCACGTAACCACACTTCCAATGTTTACGCACCAAGTTCACTATATTCCGTCTTTTCTCTCGAGAATCACCACACGCGCTCTCCGCCATCGCCAACTGTTGAAGACCGCTGGCGGCAGACGGCGTCGTGCTACACAACAAGTCCTGCTTGTTGCCAACCACTAGCACAGGAACGTTCCTCATGTCTCTGCTCTCGACCATCTGTTCTCTCAAGTTCCGAATGTACTGAAACGTCTCCACATTCGACAGATCGAAGACCAGGATGTACGCTGTAGCGTTCCGGAGCCCGTAGAACCGGTAATGAGCCCATTCGTAGTACGAATTGATCGGAAAATACGGAATGACCGGTACATCCGTTATCTTGACCTCGTACAAGTGTTCGTTTATGATCACCGAGGGGTAGAAAGTGTGCTTCCGATCCGTAGGGATGTACTCTTCCGAGAAATCGCTCCATACGAATTGCTGTGAACAAACAAAATACATTAGTATGTTAATCTTATGAAATATGGGTGTGTATACGGATACCAAATAGGCTTTTTTTCCTTTTCTCTTTTATCTTTACGTTTCCTGTGCTATAGAAACGCTTATTTTTTATACTTTAACCTAACGACAAGGCAGACGAGCTACCTAATGGAAAGTAGCCAGCGTCGCCTATGAACATTCGCAACACCAGAGGAGTCGCCAATGCATCGCCGGCTTTGTAGGACACCTCTTTTCGCACCTTACTTGAAGAACTCCATGAATTATATTGCTGGTAATGAATACGTATGATTTTTCAAGTAAAAACAGAACTGTTTATTAGGGACCAAAGAGAATTATTTTTTTTTGCAACCAACTGAGTGTAGCCCCAAAGGGTCTCTAGTCTCGATTCTCAAAATCAAAAAGCGTAAGTGAAGTTGGTCATCAAAATTGTTAAAGCCCACCTTGAATAGGTTAGGCAACCCCCCCCCCCCCCTCCCCCTTCATGGTTCAATGTAGCTTTGCAAGAATGTAATAAAAATGTTTTTACTGTTGTATTGTATATCCTGTGATGTCAATATCGCAATTTCGTAAACTACATTGTACATACAAACAAAATATTGGAAAACGGTAAGAAAACGTGATGTGAGAATTAGAAACGAAGCATTCAAATATCGATCCTATGTTGCTACATCAACTTGAACGGACAAACTGATTATAAAATTAAATGTCTTTATTTTATATAGGCTTACGGGATCACTAAATCTTTGGTCATAATAGTTATTTTTAAACTAATATCGGATTAGCCCAAGGCTATAACTTCTATTTTTACATTTTTTTTGCTCTTCTTTAAACCATCTTGTTTTAACCACGAATAATAAAAACTGGCTAAGTGTGGGTCGTGAGTTCGACCCACACTTAGCCAGTTTTTATTATTCGTTCGAATAACAAAAACGAAGAGTTCCGTACCATCTTTAAAAATGGGACATACTTGGCACGTTTTTTTATATAAGAGCCCCCCTGTATATTTAATTATTTTTCTAGTATTTGTAGCTATATCGGCAACAGTAATACATCTGTGGAAATTTCAATTGTCAAACTATCACTGTTCATGAGATACAGTCTGGTGACAGACAGACAGACAGCGGCGTCTTAGTAATAGGGTCCAGTTTTTATCCTTTCGCTACGGAACCCTAATAAAATTTACTCTAGCATCTTGCCCTACATTTGAACGTAAATAAAATAAGTACAAAAACAAAGGGATATATACAAATTTGATTCGTAACACAAATCCTTAGGCTAACATTTCAAAAGGCAGTCAATGACGTAAATTGAACCCTCATTAAATCGAAAGTAGGGATAAACATGTTATTCGGTAATTTGTACAGTAAATTGATACTGAAGTGCGTGTTCTAAGAGATAAGAAATAAAATATGTTTCCGACGATATTACTTGATATTATCCAATTTCCGTAATTGTTTTGATAGAAGCTTAATATTAGATTACTCGTAAATATCAGCTGTCTAATAATATTATGAAATGAGATGAATTCATTTCATCTCATTTCATAATATTATTAGACACTTTCATTCATGAAACGAAATGACATGCAATGTTTTGTAAATACGTAATTGGAAATCTTTCGATGTTTTTTAAGTTATTGTCCATCCATACATCAGTCCTTTGAGATCCACTGCTGGACATAGGCCTCCCTTAAATGACGCCACTCCAACCGGTCCTGTGCCTCCTGAATCCAACGGTTTCCCGCTGTCTTCTTCAGGTCATCGGTCCACCTGGTAGGGGGGGGCGACCTGTAATCCTTTTGCCTTAACGTGGTCGCCACTCGAGGACCTTTCTTCCCCATCGGTTATCGGTCCAACGAGCGATGTGGCCGGCCCATTGCCACTTAAGCTTGCTAATTTTGAGAGCTATGTCGGTAAGTTTTGTTCGTCTACGGATTTCATCGTTACGAATAGTGTCTCGTAGCGAGAGAATTTAACTACAAGTTATTGTAGCAACACACTTTCTGTTGCTTCACTTGAGTTTCGTTAGAAGGGTGGTTGCCGGTACAATTTTATATGAGGCGACCATCTTAGTCCTCGGGAGTAGCAACGAATCTGTGATTGATTTCCACGGGTGGCAGCGATCACTTACTATCAGATGGACAGCATGCTCGTTTGCTACTTCAAACTAATAAAAAAAATAAACAAACGTGTAGTACCTACATATGGGCGGCGAACTATTTGTTTATATTTTGTTAAAAGATGTTTAACTAATATATAGGAGTTGAGGTGCAATTCAGTAATATGGTTATTAGTAGGCTTTGCGACTCACGCCACTAAAGAGTGTTGCGATGTGAGTAGTAATTATATAGTGTTGTTACGTGGGTAATGACCCTCGTGCGCGAGCCCGACTCACACTTAGCCGGTTATTATGTAGTTACTCAGTATAATCTGATTAATCTGTATTCAATTGTTTGAAAAAAAAATATTTATCGTTTAGAATGATTTGACGCTCCCGTGAACTCATCACCGTCCAATTCAGCATCAATCAAGTGATAGGTACATGCAGAATCCAAAAAAAAATCGTACATTACAACGCTATTTAACAACACTGCGGCTTACAGATGTTTATACATTTATTATAATTTTATTCATTAATAAAATAATGAAAATGAAAACATTAGCAATTTTATTTCATTTCAATTTTCGACTCGTTTGTAAAATTCGAGTATCTGTATTGTGTTATTTTCAATCCAAGGATTTGTAAGTGATTTAGGCTTTAAAGAAAGTCTGCATTTTCCATCACTGGAAAATATTTTCCCTTTTTGAATAATTCCTTAAAATTAGACATACAACGAGAAATCCTTTCTAATTACTAATCCCTTTTGGTCCTGTTTAAACATATTTCAACGGACACAAGGAGGCGTTTACTTAAAGAAGTATTATGATGCTCATAAAAGTAGTCATATGATTTTTGAGCAGCGCCTACATGGCTTAGGATATTATTATGATTTATGGTGTCGTTTTCAAATGGCTGCATTTCCTTTGTATATTACAGAAGTAGCAAATCTTAATTTAATTGCTTGGTTAAACGATGCCGTATTCTGGTTTGAAGTAGCACACTTTAAGGCTAAGAGAAACGTACTTATCTGAAGTATTTCAACTAAGTCTTAAGGGGTAGCAATTAACCTGTGGTCATCCGTAGGTAAGACCATCTTATCTGAAGTTGATTATGTACATCCATGGGAGTTGTCTCATTCTCATCTAGCAGACTGCATGGTCGATGACTATATCAAATTTTTAAAAACGACACTCGAAATATATACGAGTACTAGCTGTCCCGACAAACGTTGTTTCGCCATATAAAAAATAAAAAAAAATGTTAAGGGTGGACAACCCTTAAGGGGTATGAAAAATAGATGTTGGCCGATTCTCAGACCTACTGAATAAGCATATAAAATTTGGTAAAAATCGGTCTAGCCGTTTTGGAGGAGTATGGCAACAAAAACTGTGACACGAGAATTTTATATATTAGATAGTATAGTATAGTAATTCTACTAGACTTAAAGTTTATATATACAAGAATATAACAGTACTGCTTTTTACAACGTAATAAAATCTGAAGCATTCTATATGTAATACTGTTACATTGTGTGTTGAAAGAGAAGTATTATTCATTGTCTGATGTTTTTGTACCGCTCATATAGCCTTTACTAAAACTATCCAATTGTTACCCAATGATAATAAGCCAAGATTTAACGTACTATATCGAGAAATACATGATATTCTAATCGGGAAAGCGCACATAAAAGGTAAATAGAATTCTACATGCGTTATTATTACCGTGACACAAGTTTGCGCCCTACATGGAAGTAAGCCGGCAGTCACACCTTTCCAATCTAAATGTATCTGCTTCACACTAGACATAGGCGTGACTATGTCTAGTGGACAATATAGGCTATATTATAAACGAAACACATTTTTTTTTAAATCGATGTATAAAACGAAAAGAAAAAAAGAGAGATTAATTAAAGAAAAATTAAATGCAATAAAGCGATATTAAACCAATAGAAATGAATTTAGGGACAATTAAGGGGCACTTTAAAAATGGACAATTACTTTCTTCTAAACGGACCAATACTCTACCTAATTGGTCAAGATTTGATACCTGGTATAAATATAAGGTACCAATCCAAGGTAAACTTGGATTCAGTATTTTTTTTGTTCCCGAGGGGGAAACCTTCAAAAGGTACCCGACGCCATGGAAGCGGCGCAGGTATATGTGGGATTTTTACCGCACTAACCCCCCCCCCCCCCTCCGGTGACCGTCCTCGGCGCTAAAAAGGAGGACTCCGGTATCTCGAAACGACTTCAATCGGAATCCTCCGAGCGCGTTGCCCCATCGGGCTCCTCTCAGATGGGCAGCATCGCTCCGTCTAGTCTTTACGACGGTATGCAACCACACATACCGCCGACCTTACCGGGATTGCCTGACCGAACGGTTCGAGCTCCCACTCTAGCCGTCTGCAACCCCGGAAGCCCCTTTTAGTCACCTCTTACGGCAGGCAGGGGATGCCGTAGCCCTATTCTGTACCCAGAACTACTGGGACGTGGATCCAGTAATAGTAGTCCAAATTAATCCCATATTACTTAGTCTACATAAAAAAAAATCTCGACAAAGAATCTTTTTCATTTCTTGTATCAGTAATTACAATTCTCTGAAACAATTTCGTAATATTAAAGCAAATTTCTTGGCTACCAACTTGAAGGAAAATCTGTAATGAAGTTTATCCAGGACTTTATTACGTTAAATTTAAATTATTAAGTTCAGATAGCGAAAAGGGATATTATTATACCTTAATTTAATTCTCTTATCTACTTTCAATTCGTTTGGTATTCAAATAAATTTGAGAGTCAAGGCGTTGATTACGTTTTCTTAGAAGTCCATTTTTATTGCCTTAGCTGAGTTCAAAGGATATACCTTTGTTGAAATATCTTGTACAGGATATATTTAGCTCTTAGATGCCCAATGTTGATCAAGGGATCACTGCTACAAAGGTGTTTCAGTCATCTCGATTGGATGGAAACGCAATTGATAAATCTCATAATGGAAATTTGTTCATGCTGTTGGATTTAATATTTTGCATCAGACGTTATTCACAACACGAGAGGATATGTTGCTTACAAGGAGAATATTTCTCTATATTTTGTATGAAGTTGTTCGTAGATATGTGATCACTTCCGGGGATTGAGATACACACACACGCTTTCTACACTCACAGCCCCACACTATGATTTTCTCCGAGGACAAGACGAATACACCCAGACCCAGAACATGAATCTAAACTCATCATTCAGATACCTGGTATGGTAACCGCTCCACCACGCGGGTCGTCAGATAAAATCTTCTGATATGAAAGTGACCACACAATCAGACTTTCCCAAACGCCAAAATTGCTTAATGCCAAAACATATCTCATTTGAAATTTCCCATTCAATGACATTTACAAGAATAGGGGATATGTTGTTATTAAGGGGATGGAGGTATAGGGAATATCCTAACAATACCGTATGAGTAAGAGACATTTAAACGAAAATTGTAACCTATTCAAATGGAGATACGGGAATTCCAAAATTAGATTTCTCAAAAGACCAAATTCAAGAGCTAAATATTAGAGACGCAAAATAAAAGCGACAAAATTATGTTTCCCGCCGAGATTTTGATACATGAATAACGTTTTATCCTACAAATCACTCCCTTCAAGAATTTAAGAATGTCGTTAAAATCTCCTTCATTTTATTTATTTTCTTATATGAACATATATATGCCTGGTGGCAGGCTAAATGTTGTAAACAGATGACGTCACAATGGCCGCACCATACTGATGTCCGAAGGCTCGGCTGTCCTTGTACGCCCTTTAAAAAACTTGCAGCTTACCTTCGTACACCTAAAAACACCATCCCGTACCAATGTCCCGGACTTTATAAAGTTGACCGTAGCTGTGGCAACTCCTACTTTGGGCAGAATAAACCAGCCATATACCAACGGATTAAAGAACACATCAGTGCAGTCAAAAAGAGCGACCCGAAGAAATCTGCGTTAGCTGAACACATCCTTAATTCCGGCTCTAAACACTGGATCGAACTGCATAAATCTCAGGTGATCTCCGCTGAGCGTCATTACTTTCCACGTTTAGTAAGAGAAGCTATAGAGATCAAAAAAACATCCTAAGATCTTTAACAGAGAAGATGGTTTTAAACTAGCACAAGCGTGGAATGCGGTGGTTAGTTTATGTAAATCGCGATAGGACATAGTGTTGTTTGTCGTGATGTGGAACCTAAAAAAAACAAACTAGACGTAGGGTAGATACGTTAATTTACCACTGGTGCTTGTCAACAGTTTTTCCCCGCCACCGCAGTTTGGCCGTGACCACGATCCATGCAACTGGGTCGAAAAATCGGCAAAAAGAATTCTATAAGAATTCATAAACCGCATATCGTGAGTAATTGCCCATTGGTTTTATTACAAATGTCCAAGAGCGGCCCCTTGGACGTTTGTAACAAAAAAGAATTAAGAGGTGTCAAGGGACACCCGGATACGAACATAATAAATAATTATGTACAAAAACCTGTATAAACTTAACAAAACGATAATAAACGTCGCGACACTACACTGTTCAAAGCAAAATAGAAAGACGAAATGAAAATATTTTGCTTGCTTTCCAAGACAGAGAGAGACAGGCATAGAAATATGCTCACGCCGCGCGGCTTACTACACTATAGCAAAAAGTGTCGTGAAAACTTTTCGTCAATTTTTTTTTCGTCTAGCCTCCTTCGCAACGCGCGATAAAGAACTTCGTTCCAACTAGGTAAGTTTAGAATCCGGTCTGAAGTCAACCACAATCGGGTTGTTGCCATCGATGCCTAAGTTTGAACGTCTCTGACAAACGTGTCTCCCTTGTCTTTAAAGAAGAACATATTAATTGATGAATTTTGAAAGCCTACCTTTACCTAAGTGGTACACAAACAAAAAATCTGGCTCTGCAAGCCTGATTTTAGTTCCTGACACTGAAACCGTGCAGAAAAAGGCTAAGTAAGAAAGATGCCAGTAATATCCAAACTTTTCTACAGAGCTCTCTTCGCTTCCCCGAAGTTTGTCGCAAAGTTGTAATGTGTTGTTTGTTGGACTACTTTTGTTAGTTTCAGAGATCCTTGCAAGTTTGTCAAAGGAGTACCGGAGTTTGTTTGCCACAAAAATTGTAACGTGTGACGTGACATAGAAATGATTGTATCTTCCCTTTGAAAAGAACCAAATGAACATCAAATGAGCATGCAGTTAACCTGATGGCAACGTCGTATAGTACCGTTCCATCTGAATGTAATCACAGGTGTACTACTACTCCTATTAAGATGATATCTCATTTATAATAAGTAAGTATAATAAGTAAGTAAGTATTTAGAATAAGTCAGCTGGCCAAACCCTTGAAGTGACACATACAAGCAAGAACTGCTTCACATTAGAAATAGGTATCCGCAGTAGAATTACACAAGAATATGTGACGAACCAGACAAAAATTCAGGGTATATCACTGCTACTTAAATTACTAACTTAAAGTAGTTCTTGCTTTGCGGCAGAAGGATTTAGTTGCCGCCTCACTTACCTGTAATTCAACAAACTTTGTCTTCGATAATGCTTATGGATGGTAGTGACCACTCACCATTAGGTGAATTGCATGGTCGTTATCTACTTTAAACTTATAAAACAGTAAGAGAGCTCACACACGGGTGACAGATTGAGTCAAGGACAGTCACCGACAGTCCCTAACGACATGTCACGACAATTGACAGATTTCTGTCTGATTACGCTACTTAAAGCTCACCTGTATAATGCTAGTCTTGCCCACAGCTGGGGCGCCCAAAAGCACCACCTTGATGAGATCGAGACTGTCTGGGCTGGGCTCCACGCTGGGAGCCCCGCTGACTGTCAGGGTTCCCCCACCTCCTCGCTCCAAATAGTCCAGGTCCAACTCTAAAACAATGAAATCATCCGTCAATTTTTTTTTGTACTGGCTTTCTACTCACTATTTGAACGATACATTTTTATATAAATGTAGCTTCAAGCCAAGTGATAAAAATCTTGAATGCTTCCACTGCTTCTCTTTCCATAGGGATCGTAGGGTGCGATTACATTCCAGAAGATGGGCGGCAGGGTCATCTTGTGTGAATTAAATACCCATTTGGTCACCAACACATGCCAGGCACAGTGGATATTAGCAAAAACTTCCATTAAGGTTCCCTATTTTTTGGTTCTCGAGGAAACCTTCAAAAGGTTCCCCACACCGTGGGAGCGACGCAGGGTTATGTGGGATTTTTACCGCATTAGGGTTCCCTACTGATTACTTTGATAAGAAAATTTAATGAAACAGAACATAGCGCTTGATTCTGCTGTTAAAAGGCAAATTTCACGAACGCACCCTATTGCTGCTACTTTGAAGAGAAAATTTGTTAAGCGGAACATAGCCTTTGATTCTGCCGTTAAGAGGCAAATTTTATGATTGCACATGATAGAAGTATTGAACGAGCATAAACTCAACGTAACAGCAAGTAGTCATTACCATCTATGGATATCTGTAAACAACTTTTTATGGAACGGAGGTTCTATCTGAAGTCAGCCACAAATGCGTAGACAGTTGAAATTGTTTAAAGATGATGTAATTCTGTTGCCGCTATAATACAAATGATTATGTACTAAAAGCGATATAAAATGAATATTAAAGGGGGGCTTCAATACAACAAACGTTTTTTGCGCTCGATCGATTACTTTCAACAGCGTTTTGTAAAAATTTTCGCTCGATCGAAACACGCAAGAATTTTGCCAAGTTTTCATAAAATTATAACTCTCATTCAGCAAACTCGATTTTTGCTGCTGTTTATAGATCCATTATCTATAAACAGCAGCATTATTATTGAATTATCATCGGTCATTGATAGGTATGCGAAGGTTCAAATTAATCAGAACTCTGGAAACCGGTGAAAATTGAGCTCAAAGATTCCACTACATACCTACATACCAAAGTACCACTGCCACACTTATTTCGATCATGAAGCATTTCTTGCGTTTCGATAGAAGGGTGTGGTTGCACACTTTCACATGAGGCGACCATCGTAGTCCTCGGGAGTAGCAATGCATCTGTGATTGACTTCAGATGGAACCCATGTTCTGTATGAAGTTGATTACATATATCCATGGGCGGCAGTCAGAACTTATCATCAGGTGGACTGCATGGTCGTTTGCTACATAAATGAGATAAAAAAAATACATGTAAAAAGGTTCAAATTGAACAGAACTCTGGAAACCAGTAAAAATTGAGCTCAAAGATTCCATTACATACCTACATACATACAACCCAAGGTAATATAAAGCGTGTAATAAAATAAATAAGAAAAGAGACGTATAGAAAACAAAACAATAAACACTGTGTATTATAGATCATAAAATATTCAGGAAATAACAAACGAAACAACAATGTCTGCCAACCAATCCATACATATAATAAAAATAAAAGTCCGGCGTGTTTGTACATCGCATGTAAGTATTGGCAAAACACATTTTGACAGCTACGAAAAAGGAATAATGTAAACTAGTCACCCGTCGCAACGGTCGAAATTTGACTGTAATTTAAATTTAAAAAAATAAACTTCATTAGTTAAGCAGTATTTTTTTTCTTTGATATTAATTTAAGTTTTTTACTTTGATACTATATACTTTCTCACAATCAGCTGCTTACGTATTCGTCCGATTTTCAAGCAGCTTTGTCTCGATCCGTGCGAACTATGTACTGTCAGTCGTACCATATACAATTTATACATACACATTAAGCGAACTGTTATAGATGCTCTATGTTCCCTTATTTGATGACTCCTCACTTCTATTTTTGCATGCTAAGCCCTTATTCTCCTTCCCCTCCGTTGATGCATCCAGACCAGTCAGTCTCATTTCTATTTCCTAACCATCCGGTCGTGTCGCCACAAAATAAATCTTTTTTTTAAAAACTCTGTTTCCCCGAGGCTCGTAACATTTTTTGGTGGCAGCGATAAGGGATTTTGTAGTAAATCCCCGGTACGTCTCTATCGAGTGAAAATCCAGTACGTAAAATATCCAAAAAGTTGTGTGTGTTGTGAAAAAGTTTAAAAGTGCTCGTACTAAGGCCCACTGCTGCGCACTGCTCGTGCTGTAGCCGGCCATCAACGACGCCACGTAACGACCCATTGCTGCGCGCTGCTCGTGCTGCAGCCGGTCATTGACGACGTCACGACACAACAACGACGACGAGATACGTCGACATTATTCTTCTACATCGACGACACGACGACGACGGACGACGTAACGACGGACGACGGCGTAAACAGCGTGTTCCAGTCTTCTACTCCTCACTGCATCCTGGTCTCCTTCTTCAACTTCGCGACGCGAGAATTGCGGACATGATTAGTATAATCATAATTACTCTGTAAGTGATTCTCAAATTATGGTCATTGCATAAGATTCATAATTTAAAAACTGTGTGTCTAAACTACTTTATTTTTGTGTGTTTATTTGTGTCTATTTTTTTGTGTGTGTACTTTCTATTCGATTTCCGTTATCTTGTGTAATTTATAAAATGGCAGAAAGTAGATCACAAAGCCCAAAATTCGAACAAAGGCCAGAGATAGCCGTCACAGACACCGAGGATGACAGAGAAAGCCTTTGTCCCCCTCCTCCAGGACCTTCCACAAGCTCTACTAGGAAAAGGACACCAGCTCCTAAACCCGAAGTAGAGCTTTCCATTCTACTTAAATTTATTAAACCTTACGACGGCCGTAGGGATACATTAAATTCATTTATAGTCAATTGTAATAATGCCTACGACCTAGCAAATGATTCGCAAAAAGATATTTTATTTAAATTCATTTTATGCCAACTACAAGGTAAGGCGGAAACCGCTTGTTCTATAAAAGAATTCGCTAGCTGGCAGCAGTTAAAAGACTTCTTAAAAACGCAGTTCAGTGAGCGGAAACATTATTCTCACCTGCTCACGGAGTTACAGGAATGCAAACAAAAAGTCAACGAACCTGTTAGTCAATATGCCCTGAGGGTGGAGACTTGTCTCTCCTCCCTACTAACTGAAATATCCATAGCACACGGCCACAAGAGTCGTGAAATGGTGGGCCGTACTGCGGCTATGGAAGGGTTAGCGCTGCATCACTTTCAGATGGGGCTCATCCCTCGTATTTCCAATATTGTCAGGTGCAGGTCGTTAAAAACTTTAAATGATGCGATTAACGCAGCTATTTCTGAAGAGAAGATCCAACAATCATTATATAAATACTCTCAGCCGTCTGTACGTCAAGAAATCAAATATCATAACCTTCAAAAACCAAATTTCATTCAAAAACCTAATTTCGTGCAACAACCGAATTTCGCTCAAAAGCCTAATTTCGCCCAAAAACCTAATTTCATTCAACGAACAAATGATTCAACTATTACCTGCAGGTATTGTAAGAACCCAGGTCACCCTGGAACAATGCCGCAAGCGCATGTACAATAATCAACGTTATAAAAATCAGGGCCAAAACGTTCATATACCAATCCGAAACCTAAATTTTGTATCTGAAAATGTTGTTGACGAGGATCCCGAAAAACATGACGAACAAGAATATTTTACGGAAAACCCAACAAAAAACTAATTAATGTCTCGTCCCCGTGCCGTACGGGACATCCGTTAAAAATCGGCACGCCGAAAAACACTGTATCCACTGTATCCGCTGTATCCGCTGTATCCGCTGTATCCACTGTATCCGCTGTATCCGCTGTATCCGCTGTACCCACTGTATCCGCTGTATCCACTGTACCCACTGTATCCGCTGTATCCACTGTATCCGCTGTATCCACTGTATCCGCTGTATCCACTGTACCCACTGTATCCGCTGTATCCACTGTATCCGCTGTATCCACTGTACCCACTGTATCCGCTGTGTCCACTGTATCCACTGCATCCACTGTATCCACAATACCCGCTACAATTACTACCCCTACCACATCTCTTACCTCGCCCGCTGTATCGATTACTAATCCTGAAACAAAAATTTTTGAAATTAATACTAATCCTAATAAAGTTCTACTTCCTCATGTCCTTGTTAACTCTCCTGTATCCGAATTGCCTCTATCCTTGTTAGTAGATTCTGGTTCAGCAATTAGTTTGATTAAATCGTCTTCTATTCAAAAACCTTTTAAATTAATTGATGAACAAATAGAATTGAAGGGAATTGAACCCGGAGCAGGTATTACGAAAACCTGTGGTCACTTCCTCTTAAAATTAAATTTATCTGACTCAAAATCAAAACAAACTGTTGGTCATAAATTTCACGTAATTGATAAAATTCATCTGCCCTATGATGGAATTATAGGGACGGATATGCTAAATTCGTTCAGATGTAACATTAATTATACAATAAATAAACTTCAAATTAATGGAATTCAAATACCAATGCATTTTCATGAACCAGTTTATACTATACCTGCTAGATCAGAAATGATTATAGAGTGCTCCGTCTCGAATCCTGAGTTAAAAGAAGGACTCATATTAGATCAAAATCAATTCAAGGACATCTTAATTGCTAATTGTTTAGTTAAAGTAAAAACTAACAACAGGATAAACATATCTGTTGTGAATGTCTCTGAATCCACAATTTATCTTAATTCTAATTTATTACTTACCTTAATTCCAAGAGACACCAATAACCTTTCAGGGAGATTGCCTGAAAATAATTCCTCAGAGTATCCTGTTAATACTTTACAATCCTATAACTCAATTAATAGAACCCAGGGGGTTCTCAATCAAATCAGAGCTTCTCATTTGAATAGTGAAGAAGCTAATACTCTTTTCGAAATTTGTGCAAATTATTCAGATATCTTCTATTTACCCGGAGATCCCCTATCCTTCACTAATGTCCTAGAACATGAAATTAATACAACAAACAATGAACCAATACATGTAAAGTCCTATCGATTTCCGGAATGCCACAAACAAGAAGTTCAAAACCAAGTTAATAAAATGCTTAAAGATGGCATCATTAAACCGTCCATGTCTCCATGGTCTGCTCCTATTTGGGTCGTCCCGAAGAAGTTAGATGCTTCTGGACAGCGAAAATGGAGAGTAGTGATAGACTACAGACGACTTAATGACGTCACAATCGGTGATTCATATCCAATACCTAATATCAATGAAATATTGGATCAACTTGGCAAATCCAAATACTTCTCAACTCTTGATTTGGCGTCCGGTTTTCATCAGATAAAAATGGCATCCAAAGATGCAGCAAAAACCGCTTTTAATGTCCCTCAAGGACACTTTGAATTTAAACGCATGCCATTCGGGCTCAAAAATGCGCCTTCAACGTTCCAGAGGCTGATGAACACAGTGCTCACCGGCCTTCAAGGCACCAGATGCTTCGTGTATCTCGACGACATTGTAATATATTCATATGACCTCGAGCCACACATAAAAAACCTAAAATTAATATTTGATCGTCTAAGAGAACACAACCTCAAACTCCAGCCTGATAAGTGCGAATTCCTTCGTAAAGAAGTTTCTTATCTAGGTCATCTCATCACAGATAAAGGTGTGAAACCTGACCCAGAAAAGGTCAAAGCTGTTTCTAATTTTCCAATTCCCAAATGTCCTAAGGACGTTAAATCCTTTCTAGGTCTTATGTCGTATTATAGGAAATTCATTCCTGACTTTTCAAAGACAGCAAAGCCTTTAACTTCTCTTCTGAAAAAGGATACTTCATTCATTTGGCAAAATGAACATCAACTAGCTTTCGAAACCCTAAAATCTCGTCTCATCTCTCCTCCGCTTCTTATCTATCCAGATTTTACGAAACAATTTATACTTACATGTGATGCTTCCAATTACGCTATCAGTGCAATCCTCTCTCAAGGAGATCCTGGCAAAGAGCAACCCATAGCCTTTGCCTCTCGAACCTTAAATAAAAATGAAGTTAATTATAATACAACGGAGAAAGAGTTATTAGCAATTTTATTCGGATGTAAAACTTTTCGTCCTTACTTATATGGTCGCAAGTTTCAAATAATTACGGACCACAGACCCTTGAAGTGGTTATTTAACCACAAAGATCCAGGTAGTAAACTCCAACGATGGCGATTAAAGCTAGAGGAATTCGATTACGATATTCAATACCGAAAAGGCAAGTTAAACTCTGCCGCAGATGCCCTTTCAAGGTACCCCATAAATCCTGTCTATCCTGGAAAACATAATCCTAACCCTGTGGAAGAGGAACCAATTTTGAACTCACCTGGTATTTTAAATGATTTAGAAAGTCTTCTAGTATCCCCACCTTCAAATATTGAAGCTGGCCTCCTAAATCCTGAAATAGAAAAAGATTTATTAGATTACCTTAGCTCTATCAATGATAAAACGCGTGTCCACGTCGAATCTGACCCGCAACCTTCTACCAGTAGGCAGAATCCTGAAAACTTACCTGTGTCAGCTAATCCTAGTCCTGAAAAAAACTTAATATCTAACGACTTACCTGATATACCTAATACCCCAAGAGAATCCGACGCCCTTGATCCTTTGTCCTTGACACCTGAAAATAACTTACCTGCTGTCTCTGATCCTGAAGCGTCACCAACCCCTGAAAATCAAAATAGAACATGCGACGATAGTTATAGTAAGTTTTTAAAGTCCCCTACAAGGTCATATAATACTTCGATAACAGAGCATAATGAAAATTTATTAAAATGTAAACAAAACTTAATCATAATTCCTACTTCAATTGACATGGACGAATCCATGCCCTATGTACAAGAAGTACTTAGTAATTGTCCAGATAGCCGACGCGACGAATTCTTAAAATTAGAGAGAAACCTACACACTGCGTTACCCCTTATTATCGAAAATAAAAATTATCTTTTCTTATTTATTAAAGTACATCATTTTGATGACGTCTCTTACCCAGATATATACAAATCTCTAAAATTTGCTCGTGATCTAATAATAATGGAATATTCGACAATAAATGACGTCAGCATATCGGATTTTAAGAATCCTTTCGATAAACACTCTTTCGTCAAAATTTATAACATGTTAGGTTTTCTATTCGACGGAACTAATATATCAATACATATTTATCATAATAATATTATTTACCCTTCACTTAGCGAAATCCCTAAAATATTAAAAGAAAACCATGACATTCCTATTGCAGGTCACTTAGGTAACCTTAGAATGTACAACCGTATTCGTGAAAGATTCTATTGGAAGAATATGCGTAGTGATGTCGAAAATTATGTAAAAAAATGTCAATCTTGTCAAGCGAATAAAGCCTTACGTAGAATTAACCGAGCGCCAATGATAATAACTTCAACTTCGACGGCTCCTTTCGAAAAATTATCTATTGACATTGTCGGTCCTTTGCCTGAAGCCGGAACTGCAAAATTGCGATTTATTTTAACCATGCAGGACGACTTGACAAAATTTTCATTAGCGTATCCTCTGCGTTGTAACACCGCGGAAGAGTCCAGTGAATGTCTCGTACATTTTATATCCCTATTCGGAATACCTAAACACATATTAACAGATCAGGGTACTAATTTTACGGCGGATTTATTTAAAAAGACCTGTGATTTCCTTAAAATAAAGCAGCTGTGGTCTGCCCCTTATCATCCACAGACTCAAGGTGCATTAGAAAGGTCACATTCTACTCTTAAAGAATATTTAAAAACATATGTAAATGAAAACCAAGATAACTGGCCTCAATATGTGTATACAGCTATGTTAGCATATAACTCGTCTATTCATTCTACAACACATTATTCCCCATATGAATTATTATTTGGCCATAAGCCCCGTATACCAGATTCCTTGTACAACGAGAATACAATAACCTATCCTGAATATGTCCAAATGCTTCAACATCGCATGAAACATGCACGTGAAAAGGCTCTTGAATATATATACGGCTCAAAAATAAGATCGAAAAATTATTACGATTCTCACAGTCGTTCAGTAACATACAAAGTAGGTGACTATGTTATGTTAAATAACCATCTCAGGTTACGAAAGGCCTTATCGCCTCTCTGGAAAGGCCCGTATAAAGTAGTCAAAGTTCATGGGAACCATACGTTATCTCTTCTCATTAATAGAAGACATGTGAGGCATCATTTCGACGAAGTGAAACCCGTCCAGGGTATCCATGATCCTCCTACAAAGTAGGATAATCCTTTTTTTTATCAACTTAGTTTTTTAGTAATTATTTTAATTATGTAATTTTAATGTCTCTTTCGTTACAGCTTACTGGCCCAAGGTCATTGTCAAGATTACGTTCACCAAATCAACTCAAGTCCTGGCATTTATTTTGACCCTATTGGTCAACTTAAAATTAATGTAGGTAATTTAGATGTTGTAGCCGCATTTGACATTTCTTATATTGAACCGCATATTAAAAATATTAATACTATTCTAGCAACAACGCGTCATTTGTGTAATCAAATACAATTTGAAATTTCAGAAGATTTGGAATGCAACAATATTTTAGAACCTCTCAGAGTTAGATATAATGATATGGTATCTGAGTATTCTTCTTTTTCTCATTTAGTTAGTAATAGGTTCAAAAGAGGAGCGTGGATAGGTGGCATTGGCGCTCTAGCTAAAACTATTTTTGGAACTCTTGACGAAAATGACGCTCTTAAATATGATAATGCCATTCAAAACATCCAAGATAACGAAAAGAGAATAGCGTATTTAGTTAAGGAAAATGTTTTAATTTCAACTTCCTCTCTTAATCAGTTTAACGTTACATTAAATAAAATTAAGATTAATGAATTTAGTTTAAACGAAGCTATCGACAAGTTCTCTGTTTCGGTAAAGAATTTAACTTTTATTTCAAATATATTAAATGTAAAGAATAAAATTAATACTATCCTAAATAATTTAGAAGCTTCCATACTCACCCTATCTTTTCAACTGCAGGACATAACAAATGCAATTTTGCTCGCTAATCAAAACATTCTTCACCCGTCGATTCTCAGTCCTACTCAACTTTATCAGGAACTTGTTGATAACTATAGATATCTACCTGTAGATTTTAAGCTACCTATTAATTTAGAATTAAGCGAAATTCATATTTTAACCAACATTTCTATTGTAATTAGTTACAGTTTAAAAAACAAGCTAGTTTTTGTTTTAAGAATTCCATTAGTCTCTCCTAAGGAATATGCCTTATATCATAATTTACCTTTACCCATTCCGCATAAAAATGTAAAGCCGGATTCTTTTAGTTTTATAATACCCAGCACTAAATTCATAGCGATGACCAGGGATAAAATGGAATATTGTACTTTAGAATCACTACAGGAATGCAGAGCGATAACGCGTTACAATTACATCTGCGACGTGACGTCAGTGTTCCCCACGAGTGTGAATCCCAATTGTGAAAGTGAAATTATATGCAGTGTAAAAACTACTCTTCCAAAACAGTGTAAAACTGAATTTATATACGGAAATTTAGATATATGGAAACCTATAAGTAATAATAATTGGATTTTTGTACAATCCCAGAGGAATAAGTTATACATAGAATGTCCTAATAAAAATAATGTAGAATTAAATATTCTTGGCACTGGAATTGTTAATATTCCTTTTAATTGTAGAGCGTATTGTAAAACAAAAAAATTAATTCCTAAATTAAATAACCTTTTGTTAAATTTAACTATTGTGAAATCGGATTTTAATATTATTAATGATTCCTGTTGTGTATTAAATAATTTTAAATATAAAATAAATAATGAGTCTCCTATTCATCTATACAATTTAGATTTAGATTCCTTTGCTTCAGAATCAAAAATGAAATTAAAATCAATATCGTCAGAAGCCGATAAAATCATAAATCAACATCATATTATTCAATATGGGGCTCATTACTCTATTGTAACAATTATCATTGTTTGTGTTATTTTCTTATATTGTATTGTAAAACTTTATTCTATTATTAAATCGCACGGCCGATTTTCCTTCACATTTCCGAGATTCTCCTCACCCGTTCCAGTAGAGTCAACTCCCGAGGAAATACCAATTCCTGAAATTACTATTCCAACAAGGACCAATGCAGGTCGTTCTAGAACCAAAGATGTTCCTTCTCCCCCCCTAAGAACAAGGATATAATTCTTCTCTTCCTAAACATCGTATTTCAACCCCGATGTTTAGTCTACCCCGGGGAGCTGTTATAGATGCTCTATGTTCCCTTATTTGATGACTCCTCACTTCTATTTTTGCATGCTAAGCCCTTATTCTCCTTCCCCTCCGTTGATGCATCCAGACCAGTCAGTCTCATTTCTATTTCCTAACCATCCGGTCGTGTCGCCACAAAATAAATCTTTTTTTTTAAAACTCTGGTTCCCCGAGGCTCGTAACAGAACGCTCGGCTGTGCTACATGGTAGGCGGAGTGAGGGGTGTTAGGATTTTTACGGAATTTCTTGATTCGGTCGCTGACGCTCAAAGCCCGTGATAAAAGCTATGCAATAGCTTAATACTTATTTGAGACTTTCCAACTATGTTATCAGGGGTGTTATCAGGCTACGGTATCCCCTGAGTGCCGTAAGAGGCGACTAAAAGGGGCTTGCGGGACTGCGGGCGGCTAGAGTGAGAGCTTGAACCGTCCAGCCAGGCTATCCCGGGAAGGACGGCGGTACGCGTGGTCGCCTACCGCCGTAAAGACTAGACGGAGCTGTGGGCCCAGCCAGCCATCTGGGAGGAGCCCGATGGGGCAACGCGCTCAGAGGATTCCGGTTGCGATTCGTTTGGAGATCCCAGAGTCCTCTTTGTGGCGCCGAGGACAGCCACCGGGGGGATTTTAGTGCGGTAAAAATCCCACATAACCCTGCGTCGTAGGGTACCTTTTGAACCAAAAAAGGGTAGCAACACATCTAAGATCAGCTTTAGGTATTACTTATCTGAGGATGATTAAGGTTATTACCATCTATGGATATCTGTATCCACGCCAGGTAGGATTGGAGTTGTTACCCTTAAAGATTTAGTTTCGTATGAGGCGACAGTCCTGGCTTATTGTAGAAACTCATCTATTATTGACTTCATATAAAGAATAAAGTTGCCTATAAATGTCTATGGGCGGCAGTCACCACTTACCATCAGATGGACTGTATGCTTATTTTCTGCTTGAAAATATAAAAAATTGTAAATAAATAGCAGCGAAAGACCAGAAATATCTTAAATTATTTATCAGTACTTTATTAGACCTATAATTCAACATATTTCTGGTATTTCGTAGGTCCAGTAAAAGTTATGCAATGAACTACAAAGAATTGATTGCATGTGCCCATTCTCCATACCCACTCTTGGACGGGTGCCAAAGACTAATTGGAGCGAACCTCGATACCGATACCGGATTATCAGATCTCGGTCCAGTTAACAATAGGTGCTTACATAACGCAAGTTATTTAGCAAACGAGCATATAGTCCACCTGATGTAAGCAACTTGTATAGAACAGGAGTTTATATTTGAAGTTAATTATTCAGGATTGAATCGCATCTCCCAAAAACAACTGACTCCTATGAAAGTATAAAATATATGTTTCCTATTTGTTACATGAAATGATGACACCGTGACTTGAAATGGTAATATGATCGAATATATGTATGACGGAGGGGGTGGTTCTTTTTCGCTCATCGTATCAGGATAACCTACTGTGGGCTCTGTTAGAGAATGTTAGCACGAGAATAAATTGCAGACTTGATTTTAACACACAGTATATTGCCGAATTAAACTTGTTACAATCACTGAATTAATCAAACTAAATTAAGTAGGCAAGTAATCGTAGCACTAAGAACGCGGGATGATTTTAGAGTTGTCTGCTTCGGCCGACCGTCAACGATAGACTGAGGTGTCGGCCATTAAACTGGTACAATCCTAACTTCATCGAACGCCACTAGATGGCGCTGGCGTTCCGGTGTTGCCACAATACCGCCATTTACGACATGTAATTTTCGTTAATATTTATTTCTTATACCTAATTTCCGTTTATTTATTTGTTTTGTTTTTAAGCTGTTGTTGTCATAATTATTTTTAAGGCAATAAATACAAAAGCAACACGCTTTCTACACTCATAGCCCCACACTTGGATTTTCTCTTGTGTCGTGGGTGCCATGGACACATACACCCAGACCCAGAGCATGAATCTAAACTCATCATTCAGATTCCTGTCTGGCCGGGAATCGAACCCGAGACCCATTGCGTGTCAGACCGGTATGGTAACCGCTCCGCCACGCGGGTCGTCGTGAGTATATTATTATTATTTATGAGTATTTATAAGGTTTCAAAACTTGCTGTTAGATTAATTTTGAATTGACTTCTATTCATAGAAATCCCTACAATATTGGAGCAATGAATAGTCTTTAAAAATGAAAAGATACTATTTGTAGTAGCAAATTCTATTAAAACTATTTTAGTCTAATTAAAGATTAATCTGGACAGTGAGCAGACGTAGACAGATATCACTGTATTTTTAAGCTTACAACGTTCAAATGAGTTTAAT
Source organism: Spicauda simplicius (assembly GCA_949699795.1). Taxonomy (NCBI): domain Eukaryota; kingdom Metazoa; phylum Arthropoda; class Insecta; order Lepidoptera; family Hesperiidae; genus Spicauda; species Spicauda simplicius. The sequence goes on along the minus strand of OX453077.1, from coordinate 12,356,145 downwards.
TAAAATGAAATAATTATGTATTATTATAATACTTTTAAAAAATACCGATTAACGTGTTAATATTTTGGCTTTTTACACTCTACACTACATAGTATTATGCAAATACACAAAGACACAAACATTCACACTGAGGACAAAAATATAAACTCATCAACAGATATTTGCGAGTCCGACAAGTGTGGTGACCGCTTCGCCTCGCAGGTTGTCATTTCGAGAATATTGCTAAAAGACAGACATTATAGAGAGTTTTGCATTCAAAATATAGATCTACATTCGATTTTATAAATAATGTAATAATCGGGTACAACCCATTACTGTCCCACTGCTGGATACGAGTCTTCTCTCAGAATGAGAGAGTGTCAGGCCATAGTCCACCGCGCTTGCCAAGTGCGAATTCGTGGACTTCACACACCTCCGAGAACTTTTTAAAAGTACTCTCGGGTGTGTAGGTTTCCTAGCGATGTTTTCCTTCACCGAAAAGCAGTGATAATTAATTTCTAATACGCACATGTAATAATAGGAGGTAAATATTTTTGATAACCACTATAGTAAAATCTGTGCAGTAATTCAGAAAGCCGAAACTTCTGTATAAGAATTTGGCTGTTATTCACACAAGTGTCATTGATGGGATTAGTAGCAACCAAAATACAAAAAAATTATATTATTTTGAATAATTGAAACAAAAGGGATGATCTTACAATAGTATCGTCAGTACAGATCAGCTTAGGAAGAACAAAGAACATAGGACAAAACAAATTGGGGGCATGGTTTCGTAAACAAAAGTTTCGGGATAAGTCGCGTAGTTTATCTTAATTACTTCTTTTGACAAAGGCCTTTAATCAAGCCTCGTTATAAATTTAGAACTAAATTTCACCCACATAAATATGTAAACTAAATGTTTATAGAGAAACCCTTGAAATACTCGTATGAATTAAACAATAAAATATATCCAAGTATGTAAGATTACGTAACAATGTACATATGTTGTACCTAACAATAGGCATACAATAGAAATAAGTATATGCTTGAACAAGATCCTTTTCAAAGCAGTCAAATACTTAAAGGCGAGAACAATTTGTATTATTTACATTAAGTATAATAAAAACAATTTATACTCAAATCACTTGTTTTATGTCACTGACCAAAAACTTTATTTGTTCATATTCAAACTTTTCAAATGTTTTGGACCGGATCACCGCCTCATTTTTATCTGGCGTGCAGCATTTCTTGCGTATCGGCGAAAGGGTGTGCTTGTGAATATCTTTTATATGAGGCGACCAGTCCTAGGGTGCAGCAACGATCTCAAATCGCGATGCTACGCTTTATTCCGCTCGATGTTAAAATCAACGCTAAAAAAACATGCTTTCTACGCTCATAACCCTACACTAGGATTTTTCTGCATCGCGGGTACCATGGTCACACACAAGACGAATACACAAACACCCAAACTTTTTTTGTTGGAGCCGTGGGACTACGACGCAAGGTAATGTGGGATTTTTATCGCACTAAAACCCGCCTGGTGGCCGTCCTCGGCGCTCAAAAGAGGAATCCCTGATCCCATCCAGCCCACCGCTCCGTCTAGTCTTTACGACGGTATGCGACCACACATACCGCCGTCGTTCCCAAGACTGCCTGGCTGGACGGTTCAAGCTCCCACTCTAGCCGCCCGCAATCCCGGAAGCCCCTTTAAGTCGCCTCTTACGATAGGCAGGGGATACCGTATCCGTATTCTGATCCCGGAACTACAGGAACAAAACACCCAGACCTAGAACATGAATCTAAACTCATCACTTAGATACTGTCTGGCCGGGAATCCAGCCAGGAACCCATTGCGCGTCAGACCGGTATGATAACCGCTACGCCACGCGAGTCGTCACGCTAAGGGAGAAACATGATTTTACGTGAAAATTAACTGTGATACAATTCGTATAAATAAACAGTTTAGTATGCCATGTTGAGGTTATCGTAATACATATTATATCGTTCTAGGAATAAATGTGACCTAATGAGACCCAATGCGAAATTGCATTTGATATAAACTTATGTACGCATTTTAGGAAGTTTCTTAAAAATTATTATGCATACAAAACTCATAACTCATAATCCTCCATCCACGGCAAGTGTCTTAAAACGGATCTCAAGTTTTTGCTTCACGTACTCAAAAAATTCAAATTCAAATTCTTTATTGGTATAACAAGTTGTACACAAACATAAATTGTTGTTGGGACATCCTTTTAAGTAAGAAAAATACTTGTGCCAGGATGCCCCGCTCTTCCGTAACTTAAATAAACTAGTACAATTTGCTTAATAACAATGAAAATATATTAATGTAGTATTGAGTGAGAGTGCATGTGAATGAGTTTGTGTATGTGTGTGTGTGTGTGTATGTGTGTGTGTGCGCGCGTGTGTATGTGTGTATATCAATTGCGTACACTTAACAGAACTTCGGTCTCGTTAAAGTCAAGCTTTGTTAGCCAATCTGTGACTATTTTCTTTAAGACATGTTGCTTGTACAAGCTACTAATATTTAGTATTTTATTTATTTTGTTGTATACAACAGCAGATTGTTTCATATATTGTCGAGTAGCAAAATAAGTTTTTACGCCAGTTGAATTTACTTTAAATCTTCTTCTTATGCTTTTATCTGTATTAAATTCTAAGCTTTTATGTTTTTCTAACACTATGTATAATATATATAATTTTCTTACACTTAATAATTGGGCAGTTTGGTATAATTCTTGTGTGGGAAATCTATAGGGTTTACCATACATGACTTTTAATAACGACCGTTGGGCTCGTTCAAGTCCAAGAAACTTCATTTTAGAGGCTCCACCCCATACTGGAATGCAGTATGTTAAAATTGATTGAGCTAGAGCAATATACACTTGATTCAAAATTTGTTTACTCGCTACATATCTGAGGTTTTTGAAAATCCAAATCAGTTTTTGTATTCTACTAGTTGTTAGTTCCAGATGAGTGTGCCAAGAAAGTCTTTGATCTATCATTATACCTAGATACTTTGTACAGTCAACTTTTTCAATTGTAGGACGTCAGTCGTGCTGAGATTGACAAGTGTGAATTTTAAGATTGAGGTTGATTGGTTGTGTACGTTTGTTAATTGAGAAGCATATATAATTTGTTTTTGAGGTATTAAGTGATAATAAGTTTTGTTTCAGCCATTGAGCTATTTTACTTAGACCTGTTTCCGCTGTCCTATATACTTCTTCCCACGATTTTCCTGTAAAAACTATAGCAGTATCATCTGCATATGCGTAAATATGACCGTTATTAAGTTTTATATTACATAAATCGTTAATGTAAATGAGAAATAGGGTAGGCCCAAGGACGCTACCTTGTGGAGCCCCATAAGTCATTTGAAGGTCATTGCTGATGAAATCCCCGATTTTAACTCTTTGAGTCCGTTCACTCAAGTAATTTATAATCAATTTAAGTTGGGTTCCTCTAATACCTATTTTATCTAGCTTGTTGACAAGTATGGGAATAGACACAGTGTCAAAAGCCTTTTTGAGGTCTAAAAATACAGTAATACACTTATTTTTACGATCGAGTTGGTCAGTTATAAAAGAAGTTAAATCTAAGATAGCATTTTGTGTCGATTTTCCACATCTAAAACCATATTGCTGATCCGACAGAATTTTGTATTTTTTAAGATATTGTGTTAGTCTGTTATTTATGAGTTTTTCTAATATTTTTGAGATACTGGGTAAGATTGATATCGGTCTATAATTATTCATGTCACATTTGTTGCCGTTCTTATGAATAGGAGTAATAATTGATTTCTTTAATAAAAAAGGAAATACCCCTTTAGAGAAACAAAGATTAGCCAAATAACTAACAATCGGAGCAATAATATTTTTCGAGATTTTTAGAAATTTTGTGGGTATATTATCCCATCCCGGGGCAGAATCTGTTTTTAAATTTGCTATTATGGTACCTATTTCTTCTGGATCAGTATCTAGTAACACGAATGAATTTTGTGAGGTAAAATTAAATAAGAAAGTATTATTTCGTATATTTAAACTGTTGTTTCTTATATTTTCAGCAATATTCCGGCCTACATTTGCGAAAAAGTTATTAAGTACATTAACAGAGTTAATCAGTATCATAACCATGTACTTCCGAAAAGCGGCAAATTTCTTTGAGAAGTAAGTACAAAACCTTTGATGCCGCATTTTTAAAGTGCCGATGGTTAAAACATAACTATGCATGCACTCAGTTTGATTTTCATAGATATTTTTTTATTCGCTATGTTTATGGTATTAGTCGTAATGCGCATAGGTCCAGTTTTTCATATCCTTTGATATAGTTTTTTGCGTCTCGTAGAATTCCTAAGCGTACCTACCTATACACCGAACTGTTACACCTAACTACTCAGTGAAATAGCGCTAAGTCCTAGCTGCAAGACGCAAGAGTCTTGCAGGCTATGTCTTGTTCTTGCTCAAGTCTTGCACGGTCAGTCTTGGTCTTGGTCTTGCTAAAAATACGCGGTCTTGTTCTTGGTCTTGGTCTTGTAAAAACGCAAGAACAAGACCAAGACTGCAAGACCAAGACTGAATTTAGGCAACAATAATGTTAAGTTAACAAGATATTAGCTGTATATATATAGTAAAAGCAACGTTATATATTATACTACGATAAATTAATCTCCAATTTTTAAGATTGTATGGTTTGACTTCATGTAATTTAACAAATTTTAATGTATTGTACGCGATAATGTAAGATTGATAAGTACTAGATTGATTAGTATGAAACGGTGACAGTTTGTAATATAGTGTTGTGTGTAAATAATAAACTGAGCAGTAGATGGGAGAATACATTTTACGTATTGTGTGATAATAAAATACAGTAACAATAACAGTAAATAATAAAACTATAAACTTAACTATTATTATGAAATCGATATATAGTCAATCTACCTGAAGCAATTTTTGGGCTTGCAACTCGTTTTTTATTAAAATTATAGGTGAATTTTCGTCCTTTCTTATATAAACTTTGCCATATGCGGACCAACAAAACTTATAGGATTTTGACTTCACCAATTCTCTTCCAAGAAAGTACAGGCGGGATGATCTTGCAGTTAAGTGTTCCGATATAAAGACAGGAGTATCTGTGGCTGTATGGAATCCCAGGTGTCTCGCAGTGATCTTGGATTTATGTTTGATATTAAATGCTTTACTCATTTTAAGAAAATCGTTTTTCAGTATGGTTGAATTTGTTTCAACAATGATAGGCGTATTTCGCGTTCCCTCTTTTCTTACACGTACCCTATATATGTCTTTTATATCAGATTTATTTAATTCGCAGCTAATACTTTTTGATAAACATGTTATAATTTCTATCAAATCCTCTTTTGTTTCGTTTTCCTTCTTAGGCACATTTTTTACTTCAAAACTTGTTTTTCTCATCCCCTTTTGCAAATCTTCTAGTTTATCTTCTAATATTGTAATATATTTGCGATCTTCTTGTACTTGATGTTCCAGTTTTTCGATTTTATTTCTGTATTCTTCATTTTGTGCAGTCAAATATGCAATAGAGTTTTCTATATTACGATTTGACTGTTGAATGTCTGCAAGTGTGGGAGCAATTTTTGTAAGTTCTTCTCCATTTTTAGCCGTTAACGATAATATTAAGTTTTTCATTTCCTCTTTAAAGACAGCAAATTCCGTGCTGAAGTCCTCATTCCCTCTCTTTCGTTTGTTTCGAGTTGAGACAAATGTGGAAGTATTAATATATATATTTACCGAAATTATGAATAAACTAGCCTTTGCCCGCGGCTTCGCTCGCGTGGAATTTAGTCTGCCACATAAAGTTTGCAAGGTGGTAGAGCAATGGTTCAACCAGGGAGGCATCACCGCCGCACCTATTTCTACCGTGAAGCAGTTCTTGTGTTTCATTGAAGGGCGTGCCTGCGGGCTCACTTTTATATGAGGCGATCATCATAGTCCTCGGGAGTAGCAACGCATACAGATGCGTAGGGCAAGGGTTCAATCTGAAGTAAATCACAGGATTTACTTCAGATTGAACCCTTGCCCTACTTCCTAAGGCGATTAACATACGGTACCGCTCACTGCCACGGTAGGTGGTGAAGCGGATCTCATGTTGTATTGGGGTCTAATAAATCCGTTGATGCCTCACAAACGTAGGTACACCGACTGGTTCTCATCACCACCGTGTCTTCGCGCGAACAACAGTGCGGGGGGTCGGCGCCTCACACACAGGCTGGCGCCTAACCGCGCGGACCATCGTTGAAGCAAAAATGCATTTCGATGTCGAAAAGTTTATTTTGATGATCGGTCCATCCGCGCGTACAGGTGCGTAAACCGCCTTACCGCGTGGGGCACCGCTATTCCCGGCGATGCGCGGTGCCGTGTGTTAATCGCCTAAATCAGTGGGTTCAAATTTCAAATTACAGGCACGTATATTAATTTGAATTAGTTTTGTCGGCAACAGATATTAATGCTTACTCTGAAATTAAAAGTTTTAAGAAAGGGTCTCAAAACCCGTGACGGTTACCAACGCGCAGTTGGCTAGCGTGGTATACTACGACCTAAACTACTGCTAATCTGACATATGTGCCGAGTTGTTTTACATTAAAAGGTCGATGACGATTGAATAACATATGTAACCTTTCCGCTGTTTCATTCTCATTGACTTTTTTTTCTTTATTGTCGAGGGAGAAACCTTCAAAAGGTACGCCGTGGGAGCGACGCAGGGTTATCTGGGATTCTTATAGCACCAGGACTCCGGGATCTTCAAAGGAACGCAACTGGAGTCCTCTGAGTGCATTGCCCCATCGGACTCCTCCCAAGTGAGCGGCTGGGCCCACCACTCCATCTGGTCTTTACCACGATATGCGACCACACGTATGCCACCGTCCTTCCCGGAATCGCCTGGCTGGACGGTTCAAGCTCCGTCCATCCTGGCTCTCACGATAGCATGCGACCACACATGCTGACATCTTTCCCGAAGTTGCTGACTGGGTGTTTGGAGCTCTCCGTCTAGCCGCCCGCAACCCCGAAAGCTCCCTTTTAGTTGCCTCTTACCACAGACAGGGGATACCGTAGCCTTATTCCCGGAACTACAGAGACGTCATTGACCTTTCACATTTTGCTCCGTGTTTTATAACCATTCAAATATTAATATCATACAACTTCGTTGTATACGGCGGCGGCGCACGGCGCGTACTGCCGGTCAATCAATTGACTACGCAATATGTTATACTCGTAATATCTTCTAAACTACTTATCCAATTTACATGGTGTAAAAGGCAGATTCAATCTTTATCAGATGCTTGATTTTTTGAAATCATTTATTTTGACAAGGATTAATATTTAGTTTGTATAAAACCCATGGAAACATCAACTTGATATTTTTAAAATTTTCAAAGTACAAAAAGAGTTATTGTGGGTTATACATAAAATATAGACATATGCTGTCGCGGACTTTTATTTAGATCTATGTGAGCCAAACAATCCCACGGTACATTATATTTGGATATCTCCAACGGTTTAGGCAGCGTACGCGAAGATAGCTCTCAGAGCACAACTTTTTTTCCGACTAACCTGATATTTCTCGTTATATTATAACCTTATAAAAAAAAATCATTACAAATTATAGCCCATGTGTTATTCTGATGAATAACCTATACTACTGTAAAGTTTCAACCTAATCCGTTAAGTAGTTTTTGCGTGAAAGAATAACAAATACACATACATCCTCACAAACTTTCGCATTTATAATATTAGTAGGATAGTAGGATAGGATAGGATAGGATAGGATAGGATAGGATATGATTACAATTAAACCGACGCGCCGACATAATCGCAAAGCGTTCGTACACAGACATAGCAACATAACGTTCAACATCAAATTCTGGATAAATTAGTTTTAATATCTCCATCATATCATTGATTTTATACCTTGTATTACAGAAGACAAGCTTACCTACCCGTAACAAAGAAGTCAGATTGTTAATTACTTTGATAAAAGGCAAAGACAAAATAATTCTAGGTAAAAAGTGACGTAATAACAAAGTGATGGGACTATTCAGAAGAGCTTGGATGGCTGCCAAAGACTAATAATTGGAGGGGGCACCTTTCTGATGTCTAAGATCTGCGGTCTGATATTTCATTCTTGTTATTTTTTGTCTAGCCAATGTCTGCTACACTGCTTTAAGTCAAAAATACGTAGATACTGTATTTTTGACTTAAATCAGTGTAGCGGTTAGATTAGATTAGGTTGGGTTTTCTTCCCCCTCGAAGGGATCTCCACCTTGTCGTGGCGAGGGGGCTCAGTAACCGTGGCTTGGGGCGCCGCGGTGAAGCCAAGAGGGATCCCAGGGAGGGGACGCTCCGAGTGGGCTTAGCTGGAGACCCGCTCCGGATGCATCCGAGGGGGCTACGGGGGACGGTGTTTTCTGTCCTCCGCAGCCAGGAGGGTCGCAAGAGGAGAGGTGTCTCGGTGTGTCGTAGCCGTGCACCCTGTCTCCCGCGACCAAACGGGGGCGCACCGTCAGATGCATTGGCGGTGGGGCCGCAGAGGAAGAGGAGATGCGGTGTGTCGTTGCCGTCCTCCCTGTCCTCTGCGGTCTTTTGGTGATTTGCGGTGGAACCAGGGATCGGATCCGCCGCTGGGTGAGGGAGGTCGGTGTCTTTGCGGGTTTCGGCTTGCCCATGCCCACGGCTCCTGGGTGGCGGTCTCGGGGTTGGACCATCGCCCTGCGGATGGGAGCCTTGGAGGTAAGGCGCGCCTCTATGTTTTCTGGCGCGCCTTCCTGTTGGAGAGGAGCTTCATGCTCCACGCGACGCTGTCGCGGAAGCGACCAGGCACCGGCGGGTTCGCGGATGAATGTGAAAGCGAGCCCGTGTTCCCGCCAAACGGTGCGGAGGTGAAAACACAGTGGGGGTTTAGCCGGTAAGAGACCGGCATAACCCAGCTGCTGCCCCGGGCGGCTGGGTATCCATGAGTATTACCCACTTAAAAAAAAAGGTTGGGTTTTCTTGTTTATATTTACTTATGTTGATTTGTGAAAAAGAAATGTAATTAATCGTTGTATAAGGTGGCAGTGCCTCTGTAGACGCTTTTTGAGGTTTTCAAATTAATATTCTTTAATATAACTTATTTGATGTATTTGAGTTTAGTTTTATATCTATCTAAGATTAGGTGTAGTGGCTATGTTAATGGCTGTTAGACATATACAAAAAATCACACGTACCTTAAAATCTATGATTCAATTCTATTCATTGAAATTGTGTTGTTTAATTGAATTAATTTCGTAATTTTCGTTCTATTTGTTTCCAGTTATTATCCATTTTATGTCGTTTTATTTCTGATACATAACATAGTACAAATCAACTTTAACATAGTATTAATAACACGTTTTAAAATAACTGAAAGGTCGTGATTTTAAGTGTAACTTCGGATAAGTTAGTTCATATAAGGAGGATATGTATCCCAATTAATATTTGCCTCCATGAACTAGGTTTGTTCCTCAATTACGCTAAATTTTCAGTAAATTAAGTCGTGCGGTTTACGTCGCTTTGTTAATTTGGGCCACTAACCAGAATTATTTCCTTCCGTAATAATAGATGAACCTTTGTTCCCTTCATTTGTAACGCTTGGTTGGGTATCATAGTAACGTGTATACCAAAATTTACAATGTAGAACTCGTAGACAGTTATAACAGTGGTACCATCTTTAAAAGGTGGTAAAAAATCATGTCGTTCGACTCCAAGAGCACCATCGTCATACCTATTTCTGCGTTATAATAGCAGTGTTAAGTTCAGCCTTAATTAAGCGTAAAGGTTTTATGGCGGGCTTTGAGCGCTGCGACTGAATTAAGAAATTCTGTAACGAAAAACCCTGACACCCCCCTCTCCCATGTAGTGCAGCCGAGAGTTCGCTTAACTTTCATGTATAAAAAAATACTGCATTAATAAATAAATAACTATGATTGCATAAGTTAATAAAAAACGCTATGCAATGCAATAAAAAGCTTTAAGGCGGTAGTTCCCGAGTGCTGCACGTTTTTTTTGGTCTGAAATGTATGGTGATGGAGATACGTTTATTCGAAGCGTTCCAATTTAGTCTTCGTGGGTAGCTTAGCATCTATAACCTTAGGTAAGACTTTGACCTTATCTTGAATTGATTATAGATGTATGTAGGGGATGGTGGCCACTTACCATTAAGTGGCCTGCTTGCTGGTTTGTTACTTCCAAATGATAATATATTTATAGTCAATTCTGTCTTCAAACGTCGTCGTAGTTCATTTGTAGAACCCTCAGGTAGAATTTTAGTGTTATTAACAGTTGTTCGGAAATGTGCCCACCACTTGACTAACCCACTTGACTCCGTGCAGAAACGAGCGATCCGAATCGTCAACGACCCAACGAACACCGATCGGTTAGAACCCTTAAGCCTGCGGAGGGACATAGGATCCCTCTGCGTGTTCTACCGGCTTTACAATGGCGAATTTTCCGAGGAACTTTTTGACCTGGTGCCTTCGTCACCTTTTCTTCACCGCACCACTCGCCGACGGATGAAGTTTCATCCACACCAACTAGACTCGTGGCGGGCCTCCACGGTTCGGTTTGCACGCTCGTTTTTGCCACGGACGTGCAAGTTGTGGAATGAGCTTCCTCCTGAGGTGTTCCCGGAGCGCTATGACATGGGGTTCTTCAAGAAAGGTGCCAAAAGAGCTCTCTTTCACAGCCGGCGATGCATTGGCGACTCCTCTGGTGTTGCGAATGTCCATAGGCGGCGGTGACTACTTTCCATCAGGTAACCCGTCTGCCTTATCGTTAGGTTAAATTATAAAAAAAAGTAAATGCGACATTGACCACTTACCATCAGATGGACTGCATGCTCGTTTGCTAGTTCAATGCTATAAAAATTGCATAGAATATTACAGTTATTAAAAACCTCTTTATGAAAGCTCGTATAGTTAGTTTCCGGTTCCAATTTGGAGGGTTGTTGTAAGCACTTTGCTATTTCACTTCCGTTCACCCTAATTAGATCACTAATGAACAATGTATTAGTTGAATGGATATTACATAGGTTGGTGTAATTATTGAGTGCATAGGCACTTAATAATTACTCCGACATTTGATAATTTCAGGCGACAATTACTAAATATAGAGCTAGGATTGCAGTCAGTAGGTAAAGGTTTATTTTTAAGGTACCGACAAATCAATGTCAATCAACAAATATAAACAATTAGCAGCATTAGATGTGGTCGGGACTTGGATGGATGATAATACAAGGGTTCCAAAGTCACCCACTGATGGTCGCTCCACTTTCACCGAAACGCTCTAGAAATAGGTGTCACGGAGGTAACTCTCCAGTGCAACAAACAGTTATTAGGGTTGATTATATGGTATAAACGTACTATTGCAATTTTACATGAGTTTGTCAGGAGACGGATAATATTGCGGAGCGTATGCATACATGTTTGACGGCCCGCGAGGCATAGCGGTTAACATACCGGTCTGACGCGCAATGGGTCCCGAGTTCGATTCCCAGCCAGACAGGTATCTGAATGATGAGTTTAGATTCATGTTCTGGATCTGGGTGTTCGTGTATTGGTCTTGTGTGTGCCCGTGGTATCCACGATACAGGAGAAAATCCTAGTGTGGGGATATTAGTGTAGAAAGCGTGTGTGCGTGTATGTATATATTTATGCATGTCTGTTTATCTTTAGCACTCATTGAAGCGCAAATGATTTGACTGGCATAAGACATATTATTGAAGTCATCTCTGTTGTCACAGTCACATAGGCCATATAATTTTTCTTATTGTGCTAGATAAGAAAGTCAGCGGGCAATGTGGTTATATTTTTTTCAATATTAAAACATGGATATCAAATGAAAGCTAAATTAAAAACATAAGAGCGTGCAAACCGAACCGTGGCGGTCCTCCACGGTTCGGTTTGCACGCTCGTTTCTGCCACGGACGTGCAAGATGTGGAACGAGCTTCCTTCTGAGGTATTCCCGGGGCGTTATGACATGGGGCTCTTCAAAAAAGGTGCGAAAAGAGCTCTCCTTCAAAGCCGGCGATGCATTGGCGACTCCTCTGGTGTTGCAAGTGTCCATAGGCGACGGTGACTACTTTCCATCAGGTAGCCCGTCTGCCTTATCGTTAGGTTTACGTATAAAAAAAAAAAATAATAATAAAATATCCTAAAATAGATGAGTAATAAAAGTTTTGCAGACGGCGACAGATATATGAGGCGACCACTTAGTCCTCAGGAGTAGCAACGCATTTGTGATCGACTACGGATAAAACCGTTGTTCTGTATGGACTTGCTTATAGATGTCCATGCGATAGTAACCACTGACTATCACGTGGATTGTATGCTTACTTTAATGGTAAAAAAAACTTGGAGAAATTAATTCTTGTACCACGTTTCTTGTCCACCCATTATTGTCCTACTGCTGGGCACGGGTCATCTGTCAGAACGAGAGTTTAGGCCATAGACCTCCGCGCTGGCCAAGTGCGAATTGGTGGTCTTTACACTCTTCTGAGAACTTTTTTTAAAGAATTTTCGGGTGAGTAGGTTTCCTTACGATGTTTTTTTTCACCGAAAAGCAGTGATAATTAATTTCAAACACGCACATAATTTTAGAAAAATCAGTGGCTGGGATTGAACCTCGGACCTTCCGATCGAGAGGGCAAGTTTCAATAATTGGGCCATCACTGCTCTAACCTAAAAGGCTAAATATCTCACTGCTGAGCACGATTTTCTCATAGTTCCAAGTCGAATAGGACTTTGCCATAATGCCATACAAAGAAGGTGATAATGAAAATATATTCTTCACCGCATTTCAACCGTTTTTCTTTTTCGCAGACATTTTTCCAAGCAACATCACCATCATTCAATTCTTTCATATTCATTGAGATATATTTTGCCCGCATGCCGTACGTGACTTGTATTCTTTTATGAATTATGAAAAGATGGTTCGCGGGAAATGAGGTGGTAATTCAAGAACGAATATTTCGTGAATTTCAGTTCGTTCTTCGAGTCGTTGGTATATGTTATGTGCTTACTCAAATCCATACTAATATTATAAATGTGAAAGTGTGTTTGTTTGTTCCTTTTTCACGTTGCCACATAGCTATTATATGATATGGTTTATATGTTGCAAGATAGTTAGGAGGACGGAGAGTGACGAAGGCTACTTTTTACCACGCTCTCTCATTCACATGAGAATATCGATATTTTGTTAGTTTATACATATTTAGTAGTTCCAGATTATAAATTAATTATCACTGCTTTTCGGTGAAGGAAAACATCGTGAGGAAACCTACACACCCGAGTGTTCTTTAAAAAAAAAAAGTTCTCGGAGGTGTGTGAAGTCCACCAATTCGCACTTGGCCAGCGCGGTGGACTATGGCTCTCTCATACTGAGAGAAGACCCGTGCCCAGCAGTGGGACAATAATGGGTTGACGACGAGTAGTTCCAGACGTTATTAATAGATGGCTTTAGTAAAATTCACCACCAAGTACCATGGACACATATAAGACGAATATACAAACACAAGGTTTTCTTTAAGTTCGCCTAAATAGGATTAACAAATTCCAAAACAATACCATGCAAAATATAATCTAATATAATACAATCTCTGAAATATTAATTTTAGGAAACACAGATACGTTAATATCATGGTAAGTAATCTCTGTCGCTCATGGGCATCTATACCAAACTTCATATAGTACAAGGGTCCTTTTTGTTTACGAAGGGGAAACCTTCAAAAGTTACCCGACTCCGTGGGAGCGACACGGGTTAGGTATATGGGATTCGGTGGCCGTTCTCAGCACTGGGTGGAGGACTCCGGAATCTCCAACGGAACACAACCGGAGTCCTCCGAGCGCACTGCCCCTTTCTGGCTCTTCCCTGCTGGGCGTGAAACGCTCACCTTCTGGTCTTTACGGCAGCATGCGACCATACATGCCGCCGTCCTTCCCGGGGTCGCTTGACCTGACAGTTCCATCGCCCACTCTACGCCCGCAACCCCGAAAGCCCCTTTTAGTCGCCTCTTACGATAGGCAGAGGGTACCGTAGCCCTATTCTGGTCCCGGTACTACAGGGTCAATAGGACACGGGTCCTGAAATCAGACATATGTAGATGCGTTGCCACTCATAATGACTAAGATCGTCTCACATAGATTCAGACAACCAAACCTTCCAACGAAACACTAATTAGACTAACACTCGCTAGAAATAGTCGTGCCACTTATGTAAACATTTTCATATACTATCTCATTTTATTTCATTATTTGTTTATTTAATTCATAAACAGCACAAAGTTTGGTTGGTACCTTATGTGTGGTCGCATACCGTCATAAAGACCAGACGGAGCAGTTGGCCAGCCGCCCATCTGTGAGGAGCCCGATGGGGTAACGCGCTCAGAGAACTCCGGTTGCGTTTCTATGGAGATCCTGGAGTCCTCTTTGTAGCGCCGAGGACGGTCACTGAGGGGGTTTTAGTGTGGTAAAAATACCACATAACCCTGCGTGGCTCCCACTTCTTCGGGTACCTTTTGAAGGTTTCCCCCTCGAGAAAAAAAAATACCTACGTAAGGATACCGTTAGTGCTGTGTGTCGTATGGGACCTAAAAAAGAAAAATGAACTAGACGTAGACTGGATAGGTCAATCTACTACTACGGTTTCTCTCCGGTATCGCAATTTAGCCACTGCTACGATCTACGTAGGTTGAAAAAGTCGACAAAAATAATTTAAAAATTCCATATCAGGAGTAACCGTTACATAAATGACGCGATTTGTAAAAGCCATAAAGCCATCTCATTGACATCAACATAACGATGACAGCTTTATAATATTTACATTATATAACAATATAAGGCATTTATGTGGTACGTGGAATCAAAACACTGAATATTATAACGTAATATGATTAAAAAACGCAGAGCAATGGCGATAATGTACTTTATGTTATAATTATCCTTGTTAAGCACATAATTATTGTTGTAAATTGCGAAAAGGGTTTTCAGAATTAGTAGATCGTGACTGTTTTTTAATGAGACCCAAGAGTCCGGCGCATTCGTAGCACGATCAGGTTAATTTACTTGTCAAAATAAATATCTATATGTATATAGTACAAATTGAAGTTGCCCATGTCTGTAAATAATTGCAAAATAAATAGTTTGAAGAGTCCTGTAACTTATAGGTACTATATAACTTGTATTAATGAAGATTTAATTTAATATTTAGTGCTTTTTTCAGTTAAATCCATCAATTCAATATTTATAACACTTTTTTTAAATCATTTTAAATGCGGGTAATACCACGGGGTACAGCTAGTTCAAAATAAACTATTTGCTATAAAAAGATTTATTTATAATATTAAACATGCAATCCATCTGATGGTAAGTGCATCCGCTGCCCTTGGATATCCGCGTGTTTCGTTACCGTAAAACGTAAAAGAAATCTATAGAACATTGTCTATGCTCCCATCTCTCCTACTGATTGGGTACAACGATAACGGATGGCAGAAAGCTGCATTTGTCAAGCACGGACGTACGTCACCACATGGGACTTACTCTCTTCGAACGCTAACAGACCACCGAACGGACGCGCACGCTGCTAATCAAAGCAAATTTGGAATCTCGTTGTTAAGAACATTCACCAGCGTGTGTGTCATCATCTAGCTGTGTCAACGGGAGACCTGCATCATCCCGAGCTCTTGGATAAATCGAAGGTGGAGATCATCGAGGCTATACGCAGATCAAAGTACGTGTCGTGCTTGTGGCCTATCTGTTGTGGCCCAACAAAAGAACATCTTCAGAGATTCCCTCGTTCTGACTTTGGTCAGTCCCAGAACCTATCCTACACCATGATTACAGAAAATATTAGTCGTGTCGTCATTGAAGTAAGCCTCAGATACATTGTAATCTTTGAGGACTAAGTTGTAACATTTTGGATAACTATGCTTCAAAACACAGCAACACTTGACTCTGCTCTTAGAGAGACGTGCAATTAAGCAGAAATAGGTGGCGGTGGTGTTTCTGGCATCGAAAATAAATAAAGTATTACACGTAATTTACAAGTTTCGAAAATCGTTACTGGCTTATTAGGAGCGCTGAAACTAATTTTACCTGAAGCTTAACTCCAGTAAACTCATTAGAGCCTTAATTAAGCTTTCGGGGGGAAATTTGTTTAACAGGAACGCGGTATTGCCTATTCGCTGTGGTTTGTAGGTTAAATGGCGTTTCATTCAAATACTAGTCTTGTACTCTGGCTCCGTCTGAATTTGTAGAAAAGTAAGGAAAATCATATGGTTTATTTAAAGCTGTATAACTTATTCACGCGTGACTATCACGTTCTATTTAGTTCTGATACTGAAAAAGTTCTCAATAATATTTTTAATAGTTCTCAAAGGTGTGTGAAAACTACCAATTTGTATTCGGACAGCGTGGTGAATTATTGACTAAGTTCCGCTCAGTCCAAAACGACTCATGACCAGCTGAAGAATACTAGCTTGAAATCTGGTCTGGAAATGGTTTTTTATTTGTGCTCAAGGGGAACCTTCAAAACCGCCTTGGGAGCGATGCAGGGTTATGTGGGATTTTACTGCACTAAAACTCTCCGGTGACCGTCCTAATCACAAAGAGGACTCCGGGATCTCCAAAAGAACGCAACCGGAGTCCTCTGAACGTGTTGCACCATCGGGCTCCTCCCAGGTAAGTGGCTGGGTCCACCGCTCCGTCTGGCCTGTATCCGACGGTATGCGACCACACATATCACCGTACTTCCCGGACCACCTGATTCGAGCTCCCACTCTAGCTGCGTGCAACTCAGGTAACCCTTTTTAGTCGACTCTTACGAAAGGCAAAGGATACCACAGCCCTATTCTGATTTCGGAAATACAGGGAGTTGGCACTGCCACTTTTACCATTCGATTTAAGGTGTTAATTTAAGTCAAAGTACTTCGTAGCCTATACCAGGTTAGCTCATATCTACCAGTAACTTGAAAACGCCTTTACGGCAATTTAAAGTCCGTTATAACGCTAGAACCCATTTGGAGCACCCATAAATCTCCTAACTAAGCCTGCTTGTCAAAGCGGGTTGATAAATCGAAGCAGGTTTATGTTAATTTATCACTGTAAGTTACATTTTGGCTTACTCATCTCTATTGATGTATTACTATGAGAAGTTATGTAGAATTCAAAAAATATTTCTCTTTGTAAACACATGATCATTTATTTATAAGTAATCTATATATTAATACGTGAAGTAAGCTTGGGGTACATATTTAAGTAATTTGCCGCAAACGGATTATTATGAAATTTTGCACGGTTATAGTTGACGTAGAGAAGGAGTACGGAATGCAAATATTTTTTTCAAATAATGCATGAATATAACATACATAAAATCACTAAAAACACAGTACACACACGACCGTGCATGTTCTTTTGCTACTACAATCTTATAAAAAATACATGATTGATAAGAGATTACAATATGATTCTCCATCTATCAGATGAATTCATTCAAATTTGACGATTCTATCACACTTTGTTGTTATATCTATATAGTAATACGTGAAGCAAAAAGTTGTGATTCGTTTTTAAGATAGTTGACGCAGGCGGAGGAGTATGAAATTACGCTCGGTTATAGTTGATGTAGAGAAGGATTATGCAATGCTAATATTTTTTTCAAATAAGGCATAAAACATACATAAAATCAGCTAAAAACACATTACACACACTACACTGCATTTGACACAAACACATACATATTAAAAGAAATAAAACATTCAATCTCTTACTATGAAAACACAGAACGTCAAAAATGTCAGATGTCTTTGTCAAAATACCCGTTATTGCTTTTAAATGCAGGTTTACCAATTAAATCTCTTTTTAAATTTCGGGTGTATGAAGATAACTTTAAAATAAATAAAATTTAATTGAATTCGGGAAATACTTTAGACAATAATATCAAGTTTAGCTTTTTAGTTGAATTACGTTGGAACAAGTCATGAAGACTTCGACTAAGTAACTTAAAATTATTCTAAGCCTGTGTCTTCGTAGGCGTTTCTTTATATCAAAAAGTCAAAGAGAAGCAGTTGTTGGACTTCGACTTATTATCTTGGAATTATTCTTACCTCTGTCTTCATAGGCGCTTTTTTATATCAAAAAGTGTGGGAAGCCGTTGTTGGACTTCGACTTATTAACTTGAAATTATTGTACACCTGCGTGTTCATAAGCGTTTCTTTATATCAAAAAGTGCGAGAAGGAGTTGTTGAACTTTGACTTATTAACTTAGAATTATTCTACACCTCTGTTTTCGTAGGCGTTTCTTTATATCAAAAAGTGCGAATACGTGCTCTAACTATCTAAACATATAAAAGATCTCTAAGTGTAGTCTACTTACAGATATCTTATAATCCCCTCTTTGCAAGGAACAAGGAACAAGGTTCGACAGAGAAGTTATCATTGCCACGTCTATTTCTAGCGTAAAGAAGTTCTGGTCTTTCTCTGTTAAGAATGTGGTTGCCGGCTCACTTTGATATGATGCGAATTGGAGGACTTCACACACCTCCGAGTTTTTTTTAAGAACTCTCGGGTATGTAGGTTTCCTCACGATGTTTTCCTTTACCGAAAAGCAGTGATAATTAATTACTAATAAGCACATAATTTTAGAAAAATCAGCCGTACGTGCCTGGGTTTGAACTTCGGACCTCCCCATCGAGTGGGCAAGTTTCAACCATTAGGCTATCACTGATGGTATTACTTCAGTGGCATAAAAATATAATAATGTAAAATAAGATCCATACCAATATATTTGCATATTTGATTGGTAATGTAATAGAGTATGAAGTTAAGGCAAATGGCCTAAAAGACCGGATGTGCCTAAGACGTGCTAAGATGTTGCAGTTGATTAGGCTATATCCGAAATAGAACTATGCTATTGCTGCAGCGAACTGTACTCGGACACAGTATACATATTGGGAACAATATGGAAACTGCCTACAAGCGCTCGAAAACGGCACACTCACATAAACATACGCATTGATGAGGTCGATAAGGGGTTTTCGCAGTGCTTTAGTAGCGAGTATCGCGTCAAGACGAGTGGTCATGTTGCTATTTGCTTCCGTAATATATTTAAAAATGTTACTAGTGTATTACGTGGTATACAGTAATTTGAATTTTTTACACTATACAATTTAATAATAAAGAACTCCGGACGTGACGTCGCAGAAGAATGTATTTTTCAGTAAATACAAATTATTTCTTTGAATTTATGAAGAATAAAGCAATATCTGTGTAATGGTTTTTTAATAACATATCACACGCATTTCCAAACACCTACAAGTATCAATTTTATAATATTAAACTGTTTTCGCATGTCAAACTAAGTATTATAATATATATTTTTATTATATATCGTCGTAATTATCGTCATGCTGGGATTAAAATGCGAAGCTGTTAGATTACCTACTTGTATTATTTGTAAACTGTGTAGATATTACAATTCGATTTATTGATGACTACATGACAATAAATGCTAAAATAAGTACCTATTTATAACACTATTACGAAAAAATATAGAGACAACCCTATTGCTTCAATAGAGAGTAGGTAATTATTTTATAAACAAGGCTTAGTTTCCATACTCTTCTATATTTGTACTGTGACTTGGACATGTATGGTCCTCGATCAATAACATGATTTAGTCGATCGAGTACTGTATCTGGGATCAAATAATTAGTCCAAATTGATATAGAATAGTAAGAAATACTCTTTGTTAGAAATATTAACTAAATAGTGCTTCATATATTTCTAGAACCAGCTCATATCTTCAAATTTAAGTGCTTTATTTTCATAAAAAAATTATAAGATACGTGTATTTGTATTAATCCAATCTTTGTGTGGTATCGCACGTGTTATTTTTCTTTTAGTTTAGGTAATTAATTATCCTTCAAAAACTTTGAACCTCCTAACTGTAAATTAACAAATTAAGTCTTTATGAGTCTGAGTCCGATATGATATGAATCATTTTTTACAGCAAATTTCGAAAAAATAAGCAACTAAATAACACACGGACTGACTGAAGACAACAGACCGTATAGGCGTTCTTTTATCTGACAGATACCTGTCTACAAATTGGTAGTTGGCCAGCGCGGTGGACTATTGCCTAAAACTCTCTCATTCTGAGAGAATACCCGTGCCCAGCAGTAGGACAATAATGGGTTGACGATGATAATGATGCATATATACTCTTGTATATATTTTTGTATATTAGCCATATAATTAATAGATACAATTAATAGATTATACTTACTTTTTATATACCTACCACAAATTATCGTTATCACCCAGGGTTGACTGGCAGAGAATGCCATTAGGCGTTAAGTTTACCCTTGTAACCCTTAGTTTAAGGTGTTTCAAAAATTAAATAAATAAATAAAAAAAAAAACTTAAAATATAATGATCACTTTAAATAAAACATCATAATATATATTTGATAATTATATATTTATTGTTACTAGTCACTCGTCACAACGGTCGAAGTTCGACCGTAATTCAACTCAAACTAAACTTCATATTGTCCAAAGCATTTCCTAAATTTAATATTTATTAATTTTCAAGTTATTTTAATACACCCGAAAGGTAAAAGGAGGTTTTTACTTAGCCAAACGATAAGGCAGAGACTACATGGCGAAAAGAAGCCATCGTTGCTTTTTTGCAATACCAGAAGAATCGCCAATGCATCGCTGGCTTTAAAGGAGCTCTGTTCATGCCCTTTATGAAAAATCGCATATTTCATACTTATTAAAAACCGAAAGAAATGCTAGAAGGAATGGAACTCGCATGTCAATAGCAAAAGGAACGTAATTTTGAATCATATCATTAAAATATCACTGCTGATACTAAAATTTATTTATCTACTAGCTGACCCGACAAACGTTGTTTTGCCATATAAAAAAAAAACAAAGTTAAGGGTGCACAACCCTTATCACTAAGGGGTATGAAAAATAGATGTTGGCCGATTCTCAGACCTACTTATATGCTCACAAAATTTCATGAGAATCGGCCAAGCCGTTTCGGAGGAGTATGGCAACAAAAACTGTGACACGAGAATTTTATATATTAGATTTAATCACACACCAACCGCATTACAAACAACATATTACAATAATCTTACATACTAATAAAGATAGTATGCACGCCAATTATAGGTGCGTACAACATTCTCTATAAAAGACATGTTGAGTTAATAATTTGACGACCCGCGTGGCGCAGCGGTTACCATACCGGTGTGACATGCAATGGGCCCCGGGTTCGATTCCCGGCCAGACAGGTATCTGAATGATGAGTTTAGATTCTTGGTCTGGGTGTTTGTGTATTCGTCTTGTGTGTGTCCATGGCACCCACGACACAGGAGAAAATCCTACTGTGGGGTTATGAGTGTAGAAAGCGTTTTAATTAGCTTTTTATTAGCTTCACCTGTATGTTTGTTTGTAACAGACTTCTTTGGGTGCGATTTTGACCCACTTTAAACGGCCAGATTTCGTTCAAACTTTGTAGATTTATTGAGGACCGACACTAATTTGATAAAATTATTCCATTTTGTTATTTGACTAAAAAGTAGAAAATAAATAATAGTTTAAAAAACTAAAAAACACGCTTTTTATAGAAAACCGAACTAAAAAATAGAAAATAAATTTAAATTAAGAAAATAGTGTTAAAAATTTTAATGAATATAAATTAATAATAGTGTGAATAAAAAAAAAATATTTTATTTTAAAAAAGCGTGGGGTACTTTTAAAGATATTATCGAAATGATAATCACTCTACTCATATCTGTCAATAAAATAACTATAACCATTGACACCATGCACCCCACGCTTTTTTCTAAACTATTATTTATTTTTTTAATATTGATAACTAAACTAATGTTACATAGTACAAGATAGACATTGGGTTGATAAAGATGAAAAAGATAAAGTACATCCTTAAGCACAGAAGTTAAGACATACGTTTGTGAAATCACTTACCCAAAATTTTATTTTGTTTAGTACAATTCCCCCGCGCTTTGTGATCATCGTCTTTGTCTTCTCTTGATGTATCAAATCTATTCATTTCAGTTCACTCAGACACCCACTTGCCACATTTTTGCTTTTATACATCATAAATTTTATAGATATACCTGATTAGTTAGTAAATACGCGTAATTAGTATTATTAATTAGCAAAATGTCTCACTTTAAACGTTTGACACGGACACGAATAAATTAGCTGTTATATTTATTTTGTGTTTAAAAAACGGTCACATTATTACAAAATTAAGCTTTGTTTAACATGTTTCCATCTCGATTTTTTAAATCAGTAGTTTATTTACATATTTTAAGTAGTTTACTGCACTATATTATTTATTTTGAACATCAACACAGTAATAATTCTATAATACACTTTTATTAATTTTGATGTTTATATTTCGATCACATTTACACTAATATTGGCATTACCACTAATCACATAAAACAACTACATCGAACACACAATCTTAACATACTTTAATTCTACCATCTAGCGTAAATTTGGCGGCAAAAATTCGCACGAGCGACGCGTAAGTTCTCTTCGAAAGCTCGAGAGACACTGAGCCTGTAACCTGAAACTGGCTGTATCTGACCACATACCGAAGAGCTCAAGCTCGGTTTGACCCTTGAGATCTGAAGGGTCTACTCTATCGGGCATACGGAACTGTAGAGGGGTTTTCATGTTTATCTGGGGATTAAAAGTTCCCCGTGAGACGTTACACAGGCGTTTGTTTTTATTATTCGACTGCGTCAGAAAGAGCGTAATGTTTTTCAAGCATTTGTATTGACGATCCCCTTGAACAAAACGTATATGAATAATTACCAATTTACAGTATGAAGCTTTGTGGATTGAAATAGTTGAATGTAATAGTTATTTAGGAACTTATTAAATAAGTTTGACGACCCGCGTGGCGGAGCGGTTACCATACCGGTCAGACGCGCAATGGGTCCCGGGTTCAATTCCCGGCCAAACAGGTATCTGAATGATGAGTTTTGTTTCATGTTCTGGGTCTGGGTGCTTGTGTATTCGTCTTGTGCGTGTCCATGGTACCCACGACAAAGCAGAAAATCCTAGTGTGGGGCTATGAGTGTAGAAAGCGTGTGTACTACTATCTAATAAGTTCCTAAATAATAAATTTGTCAATGAATAAGTTCAAAGCATTGATTAAGATTAAACTTTGCCGTAAAGCGTATTATAAAATTTCTGATTACATAGAAGACAAAACAGCTTGGGACTGAGCAATAATATGCATTACTATAGTATATTTAATAAATGTCAAAGTGTAGCGTATCTTACCAAACAGGGCTCTCTTTTACTGAACTGCAAGGCAAGATACTGGAGCTAACTTTCATTACCATGTAAAAAAACATGATTGTAATAATATTAAAAAAATGAATATAAATAAGAAAAAAAGACAAACCCGCTGAGTTTCTTGCCGGATCTTCTCAGTTGAGGTCGTATTCCGATCCGGTGGTAGTGTAAGAAAAAAAATGTAACTGACAATTTGTAAGTGCCCCCGCAGGCCTATACAAAATAAACACATTTCATTTCATTTCATTTCATTTCAATAGCTATTACAATGATTGTCCATAGATAGTGTTTCTTGTCGTAAGTTCTAAGTTCTAAGCTTCATACTGAAAATTGATAATTTTTCATATACGATTTTGTTTTATGGGCCCGTCGGTATGTGTGTTTCTGTATATAAGTCCACTCATTTGACACGCGCTACAGCTGGTTCATTTTTGATGAGGCGACATCTTAATCCTCGGGAGTAGAAACATATCTGTAACTGACTTCGGATTGAGTCCACGTTCTGTATGAAGTTGCTTACAGATAGATGTCAATGAGGGGTCATGGTCATTTACCATCAAGTGGACTGCATCGTTTGCTACCATTGACGTAATAAAAAAAGCCTAAACATATGACATATTATTGGAAGCGACTTAGTTTGGAGAGAGACATAGGCTATGTATTTTTTAATTATGACGTTTTTTTTATTATCGAACCAAAATGCATATGGAATGTGCACAAAAATACTTAATGAAACACCTGCCTACATTAATAAATTACCAGTGAATAAGTTTAGAGTGAAATTAAAAAGATTTCTATTGACATCAGCCGTCTACGACATCAATGAATTTATAAACTGTGACATAGATATATAAAGTAATTAATTTAACTTTAAGCTGACATTGTTTCAATTATTTAACTTGATTAAAATATTGTATACCCACAAAGGGTGGACTGTTGTTATTATGATATATAACACTTTATTGTAAACCGACAGCGAACAATAAATAATGGTTATTGTTATTATGATTAAAAAATTACTGAAAGAGCTGTTCAGATAACGAAGAGTTCATGCCCGGTCTGACCCTTGAGATTCGGTAAATACGGGGTATGAGTACGGAAGTGGTTGGTTTTCATGTTTATGTGTGGATTAAAGGTTCCCCGTGAGACGTTACAGACGCTTTTGTTTTTATTGCTCGCTAGAGGTTTAGCAGAATAAGAGAATTGCTTTTAATTTTATACTAGCTAAACCCCGAAGCTTTGCCCGCGTTAAAAAAATCGATGTATCGATTGTCCCGTGGAGTAAGATATTTTCCCAAACCAAAAGTAGCCTATATGTAAATCCAGAGTGTCAGCTAACTTCCTACCAAATTATATGAAAATCGCTCCAGCCGTTTAGACGTGAAGAAATGTCAAACATACACACTCACAAACTTTCGCCTTTATAATATGACTAGCTGTCCCGACAAACGTTGTTATGCCATAAAAAAAAATAAAAAAAATGTTAAGGGTGGACAACCCTTAAGGTGTATGAAAAATAGATATTGGCCAATTCTCAGACCTACTGAATAAGCTTATAAAATTTGGTAAAAATCGGTCAAGCCGTTTCGGAGGAGTTTGGCAACAAAAAATGTGACACGAGAATTTTATATATTAGATTAGTATTAGTATAAGTATGAGAATTAAAAGTTCCCCGTGAGACGTTACACAAGCTCTTATTTTTATTGCTCGCTAGAGGTTTAGCAGAATAATAGAATTGTTTTTAATTTTCTACGTCTCGTAGTTTGCAAGATTGCAAAATTACATCTTTAAATTAATACGTGAAGCAAAACTTGTGGTGCATTTTTAAGTAATATGCCGCGGACGGATTAGTATGAAATTTTGCACGGTTATAGTGGACGTAGAGAAGGAGTGCAGAATGTTAATATTTTTTTTATCGGGAGGTCCGAGGTTCAAACCCAAGCACGCACCACTGATTTATGTGCGTATTAGATATTAATTATCGCTTTTCGGTGAAGGAAAACATCGTGAGGAAACCAAAATACCCGAGAGTTCTTTGAACAAAAAAAAACGATCTCGGAGGTGTGTGAAGTCCACCAATTCGCACTTGATCTGCGCGGTGGAATATGGCCAATAACTCTTATTCTGAGAAAAGACCCGTGCTCAACAATAATGCGTTGACGACACATAAGGTGTTTACAGATGTCTATATGTAATAGTAATCACTTACCATCGTATTACTTGCCTTATAACATCAATTACACTCATAAATTCTGTTAAAGTTAGCAGAAACAATTAATTTCAATATCTGTTTCGACAAAAGTATATGTAGAAATAGAACGGGTTACGATGTCGTATTTGGACTTTTGCCAAAAAATCCTGAAATAAAACTATCTGCAATCTCTGCATCTTGTTCGAAGCACTAATAAATTACAAACTCCTGTCTGAAATTCTATGTTCAGTATTTTGTACTGGTCCAAATACTAAAAGAGATACGGTAAATTTAATATTTTTAGTTTCGGGCATTACTTGTTTATTGCAGACATTTATAACTCGTATATTGATATTTATATATCTGTAAATATTGAAATACAAGCTATTATAATACTAGCTGACCCGGCATACTTCGTTCCGCCTAAAAGACATAATTTTAAAGTTATCAGTGTTCCTCCTCTATAATATGCATGTATTATACATAAAAACCTTCCTCTTTAACCCGACGACCCGCGTGGCGCAGCGGTTACCATACCGGTCTGACACGCAGTGGGTTCGATTCCCGGCCAGACAGGTATCTGAACGATGAGTTTAGATTCTTGTTCTGGGTCTGGGTGTTTGTGCATTCGTCTTTGTGTGTGTCCATGGCACCCACGACACAGGAGAAAATCCTACTGTGGGGCTATGAGTGTAGAAAGTGTTTAACCACTCAATCTAATAAAAACTGCATTAAAGTCAGTATCGTAGCTTTAAAGATCTAAGTATAGATACAGACAGCGGGAAGCGACATTGTTTTGTACTGTGTAGTGATTACGTGAAACCATATATTTTCTGGTGTTTCTCCAAACGACACTAAAGATGTATCTCGCCTATTCCTACCGTCAAGCAGTTATTTTGTTTCGGTGTAATGGTATGGTTGCTCTCCTTCAACTAAGGCGACCAGCCTAGTCTTCGGAAGTATCAACACAGCTGTAATTGACTACCGATAAATACTAAAACAAATATTATTACTACCCACATCGCAACACTATGTAGTAGCGTAAGCCGCAATGCCTGCTAATAACAATATTAATGAATTGCACCTGAACTCCTATATATTAGTTTAACCATCTTTTAGCAAAATATAAACAAATGCCTCGCCCATACATACTATGAAACCTATTAATAAAAGCGGCGAATGAAACATTACCCTCCTAACACATTTGGTTAAAAAGAAAAATCTTTCAAATATTTTCTCATTTGGTACATTTATGAATAGTAGTTATACCAGGAGTTAAGGCCTCTAAGCAGGCCTCCACTGCTCAGTGATTTATGACGAAAGTATCGTAATAAATACTTGTTTGCCGCGTCTTAAAATAACATGTTATATCAAAATAGCTACGATCTTCGGCAAACATTCACATTAAACAAGGTTACATAAATTAAGGCAGTTATAACTTTTGATAGAGTAGACGTATCTTAATAAAATAAACATTAATAAAATATTAAAATGTGACTTAAAATGAGGACTGCGAATAAACAATCATTTATAGGTATCTTAAATACACAGAGAAACTAAAAGTCTAAATTCTCATTAGTCTTTCAAATATTTTTCTTCAAACATATTTTTGAGTTGAAACACGTGAAACATTTTTGTTCATTAGATGTATAGATTTAACAACAATGTATGTCTTGAAGATAAAACTGATTAAAGGAACCCACAAACAGTGCTGTGGTATTGAAAAATAACAGCTCTCCTCCTTTTAGGGACCGCGTGGCCGTGCGGTTACCATATCGGTCTGACACGTAGTGAGTTCCGAGTTCCATTCCCGGCCAGACAGGTATCTGAATGATGAGTTTAGATTCTTTCTTTCTTTGTGGGTCTGGGTGTTAATGTATTCTTCTTTGTTGATTCCCATGGTACCCACGACAAAGGAGAAAATGCTACTGTGGGGCTATGAGTGTAGAAAGCGTTCCTTCATCGAAATGTATCTACGCATAAAAGGAGGCTACTATGAAACAGGAGGAATAATATGAAGCGAAACAACGGACTTAAGAACTTCAAACAAGGTAAGAGAAAACAGATATCAAAGGAAATACTATAATCCCACAAATAACGTTTCGTTCGTATGTTTATGTAGACGTGTAGACGTCAGAGAAGATTAAGACGAGAAATATGAAATAAATGGCAAGAAACACAAGGAAAGAAAAGAGGAAAATAAATGCAAGTATGATAAAAGAGGGACTATTTACCGCACACAAAGATTGTACTAATTACAAAGATAAAGGCAAGAAAGATGAGAAAAAATACCCAATGCATATAAACGAATTTGCACGAGTGAAATCTTTTACATAAGTTACTAAAACATTGATGAGAGAGGCATAAAAATTCTACGCAAGCTAACAATTTAACAAAAAAATTCTGCCAGTTACTCGAAATAACAGCAAGAAGAACAAGAAAAATATTCTACGCAAGCAAACGATTCGTCAAACTCAAAAATTGTTTATGCCACTTACCAGAAATAATAGCATGAAAAACAAGAAAAGTGCCCATCGAACGCAAACGATTCGTCACGCCCAAAAATTGTTTGTTCCAGTTGTCTGGACTAAAATCAAAGAAAAACAAGAATAATTGCTCTACGCACGCAAACAATTTATCACACTCAAACATTATTTATACCATCGCCCTTACTACGATCAAATTTACGTATTACAGAAACCGCGGTGACATAATTTTTGAAGGTGGTAGAACCAGTGTAGTTCGACCGGGGAAGTACCACCGCTACACCTATTCCTAACGTGAAGCATTTCTTGCGTTTCGATGGAAGGGTGTGGTGGCCGTCACACTTTTACATGAGGCGACCATCATAGTCCTCGGGAGTAACAACGCATCTGTGATAGACTTCAGATGGAACCCATGTTCTGCATGAAGTCGATTACAGACGTCCATGGGAGGTAGTGACCACTTACCATCAGGTAGACTGCATGCTCGTTTGCTACTTCTATTATATAAAAAAAAAAGTTACCACAAACATATATTTTTTAGTTCGTATGTTTAAATAAAATAGAACAACAAACTAAAACGCTTACCACTACATGGTATAAACGCAGTGGCTTCCCGCTGTCTGTCCCTATGTATGCTTAGATCTTTAAAACTTCGCTACGGATTTTAATCCAATTTTTTTTTAATTGATAGAGTGATTCTAAGGTAAAAAAACTCTCTCATTTTGAGATGTACTTGGAGATACTCTCTGTAATGAGTGGGCACCACATGCATAATATAGTGGAATAACACTGATAATTTTAGATTTTTGACTTTTAGGCGGAACGAAGTTCACCGGGCCAACTAGTCTCAAATATAACACAAGAAGAGAACAACAAACACATAAATTAAATATTAAACAAGTGACAAGAAACACAAGGACAGCAAAGGGCAAAATGAAAGCAAGGATGACAAGAAATAGTCCCCTATTCACGCCAAAGATATCTCTTGATGAAAAATTTTTGGCGTCCGCCTTACGAGACACTATCAAATGTTACGTATACTTTATAGGTAATATAGTCCAAATAAGTACACTGTTTTACCAAGTATGTATTTTTTTGTTTCTTACGTATCACCGGATTTATTTTTAAAACTACTCATGAGTGAGGTTTTTAGGTATTTAGAGTTTTACAAGGAGTAACATCAGGCCATTTTTATTTCATATATTTTTACGCTTGACATCGACAAAGATTCTAAGGCACTAGGCGTGAAGGACAGTAGCGAAGAAGGTCATATGAAACAAACGGAGAAAAAGACAAGGAAAAACAAGAAAAACCACTTTGCACGCAACATCAGTCACGTCCGAAGATGATTTGCGGCGTTATTTGTCACATTTCCTCCCAAAACTTACTTTATGATATATTCATGTGTCAGAAATTGTGACAACTGTATTATTTCGTTACCTATCATGTTTGCTGTTTTAGCAAGATTTATTTCGTATACGAGTGTGCGTTACTTTTTGTAGGAAGTTGGAAGTTATCTCCTCGTGTTAGTATGACACTTACAAACTTACACGAGTTTACTTACACAGCTTACTCAAGTTAAACTAAAACTTAAACTTAAAACGGTTTCTACACTCATAGCCCCACAGTAGGATTTTCTCCTGTGTCGTGGGTGCCATGGACACACACAAAGACGAATACACAAACACCCAGACCCAGAACAAGAATCTAAACTCATCATTCAGATACCTGTCTGGCCGGGAATTGAACCCAAAACCCACTGCATGTCAGACCGGTACGCTAACCGCTGCGCCACGCGGGTCGTTCTATCAACTTCAGAAGTGGAAACCCACCGGTGACATGTTTCAACTAGTTCAATTCTACTTGTGGTTGATCATTATCATTATGAAGACGGTACGTTTCATTAACCGAGTCCCCCGTCCCAACCAACTGCTGATTTATAGGCTACATATACATTTTAAAGATCTTTAAGGTAATTTTTCTGCACCCAGTTTCTTTATGATATTTCTGTTCGTCAAATTTTATGTATGTTTTATGCATTATTTTAAAAAAAATATTAACGTTGCGTTCACCTTCTCTACATCAACTATAACCGTGCGTAATTTCATACTCCTCCGTCCGTGGCAAGTATCTTAAAAACGGATCAAAAGTTTTTGCTTCACTTATTAATAATATATAGATTTAAAAAAATATTAAGAAGTATCCTATAATTTTGCCAATACTTCTAAGAATACGTGCATTAATTTTCATGTTAATCGGGTTAGTAGCTTTAGCGTGAAAGCGTAACAAAATTATAAATATGAAAGCATTTATAACATTATTCGGGATAGGGATAATAATATTAACAATACCATACTCATACATATAACACCATAGCTTACCATTTAAACGTAAATATCGTATATTTGTCCGTAAAGATATCAACCATGTCTAAGAGGTAGCCAAAGAAATATATCATTTGTACAATGGCGACGGTTTTGGGATAAAGCCAAATGTTTTACTTGAATAGCAATTTCTGCATTTCGAACAGTCGTAACAGTCGTCGAAAACAGTCGTAAATGGAATAATAAGTTATAACTTTCCACTTTTATTGTGATTATTGTTTTTATACAATCGAAGTAACCAACCATTCACCTGATGGTAAGTGGTCACTGCTCATAGCCTTCATTGCTTACCTGCACATTTTTAATCGACACCAGATATGATTACTCTTTGCTAACATTGGTCCTTGAGCGATAAATTAAATCCCCTCGGACAATAATAAAATTAATAATAATAATAATAAAATTCATTTATTGCCACACAACAAATAACAAACAAATAAATATAAAAAAAAAAAACAAAATTTATAAGGACAATAAAAAGGAAATAACAAAATAAAAAAATAAAAAATACACAAAAAAAAGAAAACCAAATGTATTAGAATTGTGGGCAAAAGGACGTGTCTCAGCATTATTTGACATGGGGTCATGACCCCATGCAGTGCTGTTTTTCAGACCCGCCCTTTCAAGACCGGACAAGTTCCTATGTCTTCCATACATCCTTCACATCAGAACATATCACGCTTAAAACTGCTCTGAAACAAATTTAAAAAGCTCTATAATTAAAACTACAGGAAAGTAGAAGTAGTATTGGATGCAAAATAAATCAATAGATAGAAATTACTTGTTCCGGGATCACAATTGGGCTACGGCATCTATTGTCTCTTGTAAGAGGTTACTAAGAGGAGGCTTCCGGGGTTGCTGGCGGCAAGAGTTGGAGCTCGATTCGTCTAGCAAGACGATCCCGAAAAGGAAGGTATCTATGGTCGCGTATCATAAAGACTAAACGATGCGGTGGGCTCAATCAATCCTGGGTGGAACCCGATGGGGCAAATCACTCGGAGGACTTTGTTCGTCGTTGCTGCGCCAAGATGCAATTGGAGGGAGGGAGGGAGGGATTAGTGTGATTTCAATACCAAATCCCAGGCGTCACTAATACGGCGCAGAGTACCATTTGATGGTTTCTCCCTCGAAAAAAACATATAAGACTTATTTATTGCATTTAGTAATCTACTATTAGATGAACCGAATGCTTTGCTACGGCTATATAAAAATATCCATTATAATATTTCGCAGCATCCTGAATTTATTATTTCATAAACTTAATACTGTCTTAATAAAAATAAAAATCACAACCTGCCCACATAATACTGTTCATTCTGTATTCCTTTTTGAAAACATTTCCTTTTCAGTCATGAAAAACGTTGCTTCTGAAAGCACAGATTTTCTGCTGAAAGAGTTGAATAACGGCGTTGCATGAAACGAACATTTTATATTCAGATTACTTTCATAAAAGTGTAAATTTGCACGAAAGAACCAAATGAGCTAGTGAATGATAAAACATTGTATTTTTGTTGCAATCTGTTTGGCTTAATATATCCCAACTAATATAATAAATATGAATGTAAGTTTTTATGTTACACTTCAAAATTAAAAATACCTTTTATATTTTGAGGGGGGAACCTTCGAAAGATACCCGACGCCGTGGGAGCGATGCAGGGTTATGTGGGATTTTTACCGCACTGAAATCCCCCCGGTGGCTGTCCTTGGCGCTATCTATCCTATCCCTATCCCATCGGGCTCCTCCCAGGTGGGCGGCTGGGACCACCGCTCCGTCTAGGCTTTACTACGGTGTGCGACTACACGTACCGCCGTTCTGCCCGGGAAGTCAAAACTACCTAACCGATTATTATCATGAAACTTCGTACATGTCGGAGAACAAAAAAGGAAGGAACAGCCGAGCCTTCAGACATCAGAAGCGGTTCATAGGAATTACTTTTAGTTACTTCTAAGACTGACTAAGAAGTTAACAGCAATTCGAACCCAATAGCTATTGCTAAATTCTAATTGTGAGGCTAAGAGGAGTCTGTTAAATCAGACGGCGGACCGTGCCCTGAGATGCATCCAAATCAAATGCGAACCTTAGTCCTCAGACCGCTTTTATAGGAGAGCAAATAATAGAAACGGGTAGATGGGACGATCGTTCGATATCGGCCGGTGCACATGCGGCCATTGTGACGTCATTTGTTTTCAACATCTGCCACTCCGACATACGCATATTCTTAGAGGTATTAGAAAAAACATAGGATACTTTTAAAAAATATATATGTAGTAATTTTTAACATTGATTAGTTATATTTCATTGTAAAGATCCTTGATATTTATTTAAGAGCTTCAATTCGAGCGAAGTCGCGCGTAAAAGCTAGTATATTATATTTACTAGCTGTAATCTTTAAATTGATGATTATTCTTTTTTATTAACTTTTATAGGTAGTAGAACCAGTGTAGTTCGACCGGAGAAGTACCTACCACAGCTACACCTATATCTAACGTAAAGCATTATCTGCGTTTTTATTCAAGGTTGCTGTTGCCGGCACACTTTTATATCAGGCGACCATCCTAGTCCTCGGGAGTAGCAACGCATATGTGATTGATTTCAGATAGACCTATATTGTTCTATATGAAGTTTACAAATGTTCATGGGCGGCAGTGACCACTTACTATCAGGTGGACTGCATGCTCGTTTGCTACTTCATTATTAAACTGACGGTATCAAAAGACGGGTAATATTTTTCGAACGTATGTATGTATTTATGGGTGTTTGTATGTATGTCTTGTTTGTTTTGCGATGCGCTACAACCCTAATGGCTTGATGAATTGTCATATATAACATACAAGCTGAACCCATCAGCTTCGCCCGCTTTAAAAAAATCGATGTATCGCTGTCCCGTGGGAGTAAGACATTTTCCCACTGTAAAAAGTAGCCTATATGTTAATATAGAGTGTCAGCTAACTCCCTACCAAATTTTATGAAAATCGCTCCAGTCGTTTAGACGTAAAGAAGTAACAAACATACATACTCACAAACTTTCGCCTTTATTATATTAGTATGATAATTGACTGCTTTCCGTTAGGTAGCCCGTCTGTCTTATCGTTAGACTCAGCTTTATAAAACATCTATCGTGATGTCACGGTGCCTGTCTGACACGTTCAATGTCTGTAAATATAAAAAAAAAAACTTTTGGCTGTTTCAAAATTGATGATTTTAGAAACGCTCTAATATCAAATGTTATGAATTATTACATAAAATTTAAAAAATACTCAGAAAACGTATTAGTTTTTGATCGTAATAAAAGATATCTTTATTTTTATATGTTATCTGATTGAGAGCTTCTTAGAAAATTCTATTTATTTTCATATCACACAGATAGACTAATTTAATATTTATTACTGCGAGAAAACTGTTCAGTATGAAAAATATTAAAAGGAATTTTCAATATTCTTTTTTACTTTAATGTAACTTTTGGGTTCAATGTTAATAAATATTAATGAAATTATTATATTAATAGGTGAAGCAAAGATTTGTGACGGATTTTTAAGTAATATGCCGCGGACGGATTAGTATGAAATTTTGCACGGTTATAGTGGACGTAGAGAAGGAGTGCAGAATGTTAATATTTTTTTCAAATAACGCATATATCATACATAAAATCAACTAAAAATACATTACACACACTACCATGCATTTGTCACAAACACATATGTACTTAGTAAATGAAATAGAACATTCAATGTCTTACTATGAAAAGACACAACGTCAAGAATGTCAGATGACATTTGATTTGATATGAAGTTTAGTTTTTTAATTTAAATTACGGTCGAATTTCGGCCGATGCGACGGGCGACTAGTTCTTGTAAATATCCCTCTTGACTCAACTGCTTATTAATAGGTACTACTATTTATTTGATAAAATAATGACGCTTTCTATACTCATAACCGCATACTAGGATTTTCTCCTGTCGTCCCTGTAGTTACGGGATCAGAATAGGGCTTCGGTATCCCCTGCATGTCGTAAGAGGTGACTAAAAAGGGCTGCCGGGGTCGCAGGCGGCTAGAGTAGGAGCTCGAACCATTCAATCAGACGACCCCGACAAGGACAGCGGCATGTGGTCGCATACCGACGTAAAGACCAGACGAGGCGGTGGGACTAGTCACTCATCTCGGAGGAGCCCAATGGGGCAACGCGTTCAGAGGCGTTAAAAAAAAGGTTTTTTTTTGTGACGTAGGTGTCATGGATACACACAAAGACACACTGACACACAGGATAATTAGGCTGGAACCCACAGCTCTGCCATGCGTGTCATCAAAGCCATCCTTATGGGACTAATAAAAGCCACCGGCTACAAGCATTATATTATACTAAAACTTCAAACAATCACCAAGAGCTCTACACAGTGTTAGCCTCTTTAAATATACAAAGAGGCACTCAGGTTTTAGATTAAGTGGCCACTTTCCGTGCACATAAGCGTCTACTTACATAGACACCTGATGCGTACTTAGGTTCAGTTTGTGCAAATTGAGGCTTGAATTTTAATGTATGCAGACGATCTAAGCTTAAAATTGATTCATACATAAAAAGATGTAGACTTACAAAGTTGTGACGAATATATGCAAATATTAAGTTAAACTTCTTACATAAAAATATGAATGTGAATTTATTGATTTCCAAATGCATTTTCTGTATATATACGGAAATTGTTTTGGTCGTAAACCCATTATTGTCCCAAAGCTGGGCACGGGTCTTCTCTCGGAATGAGAGAGTTTAGGCCATAGTCCACCACGCTGGCCAAGTGCGAATTGGTGGACTTCACACACCACCGAGGACTTTTTTTTAAGAACTCTCGGGTGTGTAGGTTTCCTCACGATGTTTTCCTTCACCGAAAAGCAGTGATAAATAATTTCTAATATGCATATAAATCATAGTGCGTGCCTGGGTTTGAACCACAGACCTACCGATCGAGAGGGCAAGGTTTAACCATTAGGCTATCACTGCTCTAAACTACTACAACTACTCGTACCTCGATCTTAGAAACCTTAGAGCCTTGAAACCGCCATTTCGAGAATATCTAATCACAGTTATAAATTCACAACATGATAGCATAAAGCCTCTGTCTAATCTCATGTTGCCTTAACAACGGAATTACTTGTTTCATCACTTGACTAACATCGTTACTTTGAAATTGTAATCCTTACACTTTAACATCAGTAGCTTAGTAGTTAGTAGTAATTTAGTAGATGTAACGATATGATTTTAGAGAAATATTATCGGAGAATTGACACATTTTAATATTTAACGGGTGCTCACGACATGCGGTTTTTGAATTCTTTTTGCCGACATTTCGAACCAGTGGTGGAACCACGTGGATCGTGTTCACGGCCAAACTGCAAACGTGGCGGGCGAAAAGCGCAAGACCGGCGGTTTACCATCAGTTAAGGTCCTGACTACTATATTTGCTCGCCAACTGACCGCAGAGCTCGCGGGCGCAAACCGCCGCGGCTGCGACTGCCCGCGACCCGCGCGGTTCTACAGGTTGCCCGCCGGTGCAGCGGGAGCCGCAAACAACCGCGCACATCGCGGGCGAAAAACGCGTCGTGAGTATTGATTTAATTTTTTATATTTATATCTGCATCCTACAGAAGCTGCGGGCCTCCAACCGCGGCGGCCGCGGGTGAAAATCGCTCCGAGTACTTAGCGTAAAAGGTTTAATTAATACTTTTTTGTTTTGTTTGAATTTTTGTTTGTTTGATAACATTATAACAATAGATATAAATCAAAAAATGATTATACCTTTTACCAAATTACCAAAAAACATTACTGCAACAAATTTTAAAATGTTTCAACAACGGATTTTCAACCTAAAATCGGCAATATAGACGCTAAAGTTTCTAATATTGCAATATACAGTACGTTGCAGACGCAAAGTAATATTGATGCAAATAGTATTGACAAAGTTATATCAAACGCGCGAACTGATGGCTTAGTTTCCAACTCCGAAAACTGTATTACCGTGGTCGCTTTGCATTATATCTACATTTTCGATTGAGTAGGAAAAAGGGAAATATACTTTGAGTGGGTATAATCATATGAGTGGGGCAAAGTCTAGTGTTATATGGATGCCTACTAGTGATTTTTAGGTCAACCTTCCATCCATCAGCCTTTGAAAGTCCATATACCTCCCCTAATCGGCGCCATCTCGACCCGTTATGAGCCATCTGAATCCAGCGGTTACTCGCAGCCTTTTTCAGGTCATCAGTCCACCTGGTTGGGGGTAGCCTACACTCCTTTTGCCTTATCGTAGCCTCCATTTGAAGACTCTTCAAGCGCTTGTTAATTTTTTAGGTGCTTATTATTTTTTCTGGGATTTGTCAATCATCCATGTGAAAAGGTCGAAATCTCGGCAGTAAAGAAATTGAAATCTCGTTAGTGCTCGTTATTTCCCGTTAGAAATAAGTAACCTTGATTGTGGCACAAGAATGGAGTGGTAGAAATATTTTTGCTTTAAATTGACCACTAACCCTCACATTTTTTAACAATCTACAGTCATAAAGTGAAGAGAAGTGTACCAAGTGATAAAATATAATACAGATGCAGTATAGATAAAATAGTCCACCAATTCGCACTTGGCCAGCGCGGTGGACTATGGCCTAAACTCTCTCATTCTGGGAGAAGACCCGTGCCCAGCAGTGGGCCAATAATGGGTTGATGCGATAGATAAAATATCGATTTATATTTATGTGGTTTTAGGTATAGTTTTTGTAGCATTCTCAGAGTGTATAATTTTTTGTATTGTAGTGAAATCAAAGTAAGCTGGAAACTAGGGTTAACATTACGTAAATCGTCGTCGAATAAAATCTACAAAAATGGGACATTTAAGTGAAATCAATTTTACTTGCTATACCCCACTTTTTAAATATGTGTCAATATACCTAGCATGGCAAAATGTTCGAGGAGATAATACTGAATGTATACAAAAACAATCTGTTTTATATTATTCAAAATTTTCAATTCCCTAGACACTCATAATTTCAGGATTAACACGCACACACACGCTTTCTACACTCATAGCCCCACACTAGGATTTTCTTCTATGTCGTGGGTACCTTGGACACACACAAGCCGAATACACAAACACCCAGACCCAGGACATGAATTTAAACTCATCATTCAAATACCTGTCTGACAGGGAATCTACCCGGGATTACACGTCAGATCGGTATGGTAACCGCTCCACCACGCGGGTCGTCAAACAATAAACCACGCGGTTCATATAATTTATTAACCTTAACCATAGAATTTGAGAAACCCCGCAATATTGAAATGCTTCTATCTTAAATTATTTTTACTTTGATAGTGAACATTTACCTATATTTTGTGTAATATATTGTGGTTAGCCCACAATATACTAGATCTAATATTGATGCAAATGGTATTGACAAAGTTATATCAAACGCGTAAATTGATGGCTTAGTTTCCAACTCCGCAAACTATGTTACTAGAAACGCTTCGTGTTAGGGCTCTCAAGTAATTGGCAAATAAATTTATTTACTCCCTGTTTCTATATGCTTAATACTTCATATCATCAGTGGAAAGGAAACTATGCTAAAGCGCCAAAATGGTTTTTGTGGGAAATGGTTTTGAAGTGTTTTTTTTACAGAAAAAATATTATGTTACCTTTATTTTTGGTGTGATCATGTTGAGTAGTATTAACTCCCAACAACAAGATCACCAAAAATAAAGGTGACATGATTTTTTCAACTTTTTTCATGATTTTGACAACTTCAAAACCATATTACCCATCTATATATTAATACGTGAAGCAATCACTTGTGGTGCATTTTTAAGTAGTATGCCGCGTATGGATTAGTATGAAACTTTGCACGTTTATAGTTGACGCAGAGAAGGAGTGCAGAATGTTATTATTTTTTCCAAATAATGCTTAAAACATACATAAGATCAACTAAAAACACATTACGCACACTACCGTGCATTTGTCACAAACACAAATAAAAAACGACATAGAATATTCAATATCTTACTATGATAACACATATCATCAGAAATGGTCAGTCTTTGTCAAAATACTCGCTATTGCTTTTAAATGCGGTTTAGCTAATTAAACCTTTTTTATATTTAACGGATGCGTTCAAAATTACTTGAAAATTATTACAATTATTTGATTTCACAAATATTCGTACTACTTTGGACAATATGAAGTTTAGTCTTTTAATTTAAATTACGGTCGAATTTCGACCGATGTGACGGGTGACTAGTATTAAAATACTGGGCCATTGCTGGGCACAGCAGCCCTTTCAAAGTAGGAGGGTGTAAGGAACTTTACGATATTGCAAGTATGTAATATCATAATCGCACGAAATTGCTAAAGTTTCGCCCATCATAACTTAGTAGTAAACGATATAAGGTTTTCTCACGATGTTTTCCTTCGCCGTTGAATCACGTGATTATCGGAAATCTAACACGTAATACATCGCTACATAGTAGAAAACAAAGTCGCTTCGCGCTGTCTGTCCCTATGTATGCTTAGATCTTTAAAACTACGCTATGGATTTTAATGCAGTTTTTTTAATAGATAGAGTGATTCAAGATTTTTATGCATAATACATGCAAAATAGTGAAACTTGCCCTCTCAATCGGGAGGTCCGAGGTTCAAACCCAGGCACGCACCACTGATTTATGTGCGTATTATACATTAATTATCACTGCTTTTTGGTGAAGGAAAACATCGTGAGGAAACCTACACATTCGAGAGTTCTTTAAAAAAAAAAGTTCTCGGAGGTGTGTGAAGTCCACCAATTGGCACTTGGCCAGCGCGGTGGACTATGGCCTAAAACTCTCTCATTCTGAGAGAAGACCCGTGCCCAGTAGTGGAACAATAATGGGTTGACGACGACATGCATAATATAGTGGAGGATCACTGACAATTTTATAGTTTAGACTTTTAGCCGGAACGAAGTTCACCAGGTCGGCTAGTACATGATAAAACGAACGGGCCGCGTGTTTTTACGTCATAACTATTTACAAAAACTTTGACTAACTGAGTATAAGTGATAAAAGAAACTTCTATAAATTTTCTACCTTTTGTCTGTCTGTTTGGCTGTGTATTTGAATTCGTATTAAATCAAAACTACTGATTTTAGAATTGATTTAGTCCGTATCTTGGGGATAGATAGCTATTCATTTCTTTGAAATTCATTGACTTTATCAATAGTTGTTATAATTTGCAATTAGTACGTACCTAGATAGTCTGAAGAGCAGTGATAGCCTAATGGTTAAAACTTGCTCTCTCAATCGGGAGGTCCGAGGTTCAAACCCAGGGACGCACCACTGATTGTTCTAAAATTATGTGCATATTAGAAATTAATTATCACTGCTTTTAGGGGAAGGAAAACATCATGAAGACCTACACACCCGAGAGTTCTTATAAAAAAAAGTTCTTGGAGGGGTGTGAAGTCCACCAATTCGCACTTGGCCCCGGTGGACTATGGCCTAAAACTCTCTCATTCCGAGAGAAGACCCGTGCCCAGCAGTGGGACGATAATGGGTTGACGAACCAAACTATTACTAGCGTAAAGAAGTTCTTGCATTTTGAGGAAGGACGTGGTTGCCTCACTTTCTCATGAGGTGACTGTCTTAGTCTTTAAGTATAAACCTTGATCTATATGATATTGCTTACATCCATGAGTGACTGTTATCAATTACCATCAGGTGGAATGAACGCTCTTTTGCTACTTCAATGTATTAATTAATGTGTTACATTATTCTATTCAGCTGACGACCCACGTGGCGGAGCGGTTACCACACCGGTCTGGCGCGATGGTTCCCGGGTTCGATTCCCGGACAGACAGGTATCTGAATGATGAGTTTAGATTCCTGTTCTGGGTCTGATTGTTTTTTATTCGTCTTGTGTGTGTCCATGGTATCCACGACACAGGAGAAAATCCTACTGTGGGGCTATGTGTGTAGAAAGCGTGTGTTTATTATTGTAAATGCTGGTGATGTATTATTTTCAACATTAGTAGAGTCGCGTGGCACAGTTTGTCATTAATAAACCCCTGCTTTACGAACCATCAACTCAAATAAGAGAGCTACATTCATAACACCAACGGAATATTAATTAAAGTACGTACATATGTTCTAATAAAATATGTATATTAGTGAAATACGAGGCTACACTTAGTTTTAATGGAAAGTCATGGTTCGGAATATTGATATCAAGTTGAAAATACTGCTTTAGGCACCAGATTCATAATTCCATTAAGCCTAACGACTGTATCTGTCACAATTATCCTTCGCTAGCTGTGCCCCGCGGTTTCGTCTGTGCTTATAAAAAATAACTAGACAATTCCCGTAAATTTAAAAGTGAAATGTATTTTTTGTAATGTCTTACATTGAATGTTATATTTTGTTTATTACGTATGTGTCTGTGTCAAATGCAAGGTAGTGTGTGTATTGTGTAATGTGTTTTTAGTTGATTCTATGAATGTTTTATGCATTATTTGAAAAAAATATTAGCGTTGCGTAATCCTTCTCTACATAAACTATAACCGTGCGTAATTTCATACTCTCCCGTCTGCGGCAAGTATCTTAAAAACGGATCACAAGTTTTTGCTTTACGTATATTATCTATAATATAATGTTATTTTTAGTTTATACAGCCATTTAATCGCTCGTAGTAATAGTAAAAGTATATCAACAACAGTAGGTAAACAAAATACTAAAAGAATATTATATCACGTTATTCGCGAAAGAATATTTTCAAAGAAAAAACATCACGAAACAAGATTATCCCCCAAGCATACTTCAGCACGCACGTTCTAATTTTATCCTATCACTCATTCCCCAGTCCTAGAACAAACAAAGGAATGACGCAGCCAATTTTTTCACCTGCCCATCACAAGCGATATGTTCAATTACATAAGGGTGATGTTACATTGTTTGTGTATTTGAAATAATTGCCACTTTCAACGCTCAAGGCCTCGATTTCAGGTTAAAGACATGAAACACTATTTTATTTTTCATCATCGATATAAAAAACCCAAGATACACATTCAGCGTCTCAAAACTGTCCGGTGAAAATGAGCGCTCAATGTCTAAATTAAGCGCTCATTTCAAGTAGTAAAATTTTATTGCTTTTTGCTTAAAGCATTGTGAATACAACTTTAAATCATGGACGTAAGGTTTTTTTGCTAAAATATATAGTCGTTATTACCTTCTATAAATAACTACGTACATGTGACTACAGTTTTAGGTGTCATTTTTGTTCGAGACTGTGCATCTAGTGTATTTCTATATCGATGTTTTTCATAATTCACTGTGTCTTTCTGTTTCATAGACTCCTAAAATATGCAAAAACTGAAAGCACATTGATATATAGTTCACATATCAGTCAGTCCCTTGTTAAGATTTCTTTGTTTTAGAAGAAAAAGGAATCATATTATAATTGCCCATTACAGACATGACATTGTTCAATTACGCTTTACGCTT
The DNA here is from genome assembly GCA_949699795.1 of Spicauda simplicius. Lineage (NCBI taxonomy): Eukaryota > Metazoa > Arthropoda > Insecta > Lepidoptera > Hesperiidae > Spicauda > Spicauda simplicius. The sequence continues at coordinate 12,314,188 of OX453077.1, read as the reverse complement.
TCTATACTCATAGCCCCACAGTAGGATTTTCTCCTGTGTCGTGGGTGCCATGGACACACACAAAGACGAAAACACAAACACCCAGACCCAGAACAAGAATCTAAACTCATCATTCAGATACCTGACTGGCCGGAAATCGAACCCGGGACCCACTGCACGTCAGCCCGGTACGGTAACCGCTCGGCCACGCGGGTCGTCGATTATTACATAACAATACTTTTATTTAATGTTATTGTATCGTTTTCAAGTCAAATAAGGTTAGTAAGCCCAAATGTAGAAATCAGAAATAATAAAAAATATTAAGGCTTAGACTGAGGAAAGTTTGTACCTAAGCATAATTGTGCTTAGCCTACGAACGCATTATAATATTTTTGGCTAGAAGGCAAAGACCTATTTCTATTCTAGAATAAAGTTATAGGACGACGCGGCAATTTATTATACCTGTCCGTTCCAGATTCGTTACTTTATGAAAAGGTAATGTAGTATCCATATCAAGAAAAATATTTTTGGTATTATTTATGAAACTTATATGTCGGCGCGACACAGCGTATTTATGAAAAACACGTCGCTGAAAATAATTATTTTAGTTAGTTTAAAGATCGAAAATTGTTTTTTTATTAAATTAGCAATATTTAGTAATTTTTAGAATTGTAATTTAGTTTACCCTCCATAAATTTGTTATTGTCACCTCATCCAACTTTATTATAAAAAGGCGAGCGCCTGTCGGTAGAAAGAGATTCTTGTTTAACCGTCGAAGTGATCGGAGCTCCTCAATCCTTCCTACTAATATTATAAATGCGAAAGTTTGTGAGGATGTATGTGTATTTGTTATTCTTTCACGCAAAAACTACTCAACGGATTAGGTTGAAACTTTACAGTAGTATAGGTTATACATCAGAATAACACATGGGCTATAATTTGTAATGATTTTTTATTTATAACGTTATAATATAACGAGAAATATCAGGTTAGTCGGAAAAAAAGTTGTCCTCTGAGAGCTATCTTCGCGTACGCTGCCTAAACCTTTGGAGATATCCAAATATAATGTACCATGGGATTGTTTGGCTCACATAGATCTAAATAAAAGGCCGCGACAGCATATGTCTATATTTTATGTATAACCCACAATAACTCTTTTTATACTTTGAAAATTTTAAAAATATCAAGTTGATGTTTCCATGAGTTTTATACAAACTAAATATTAATCCTTATCAAAATAAATGATTTCAAAAAATCAAGCATCTAATAAAGATTGAATCTGCCTTTTACACCATATAAATTGGATAAGTAGTTTAGAAGATATTACGAATATAACATACTAGCATTTGCCCGCGGCTTCGCTCGCGTGGAATTTAGTCTGCCACATAAAGTTTGCAAAGTGGTAGAGCAATGGTTCAACCAGGGAGGCATCACCGCCGCACCTATTTCTACCGTGAAGCAGTTCTTGTGTTTCATTTGATGGGTGTGCCTGCCGGCTCACTTTTGTATGAGGCGATCATCATAGTCCTCGGGAGTAGCAACGCATCTGTAATTTACTTCAGATTGAACCCTTGCCCTACTTCCTAAGGCGATTAACATACGGTACCGCTCACTGCCACGGTAGGCGGTGAAGCGGATCTCATGTTGTATTGGGGTCTAATAAATCCGTTGATGCCTCACAAACGTACACCGACTGGCCGCGCGGTCCAGCGGTGTTCTCATCACCACCGTGTCTCCGCGCGAACGACAGTGCGGGGGGTCGGCGCCTCACACACGGGCTGGCGCCTAAGCGCGCGGATCATCGTTGAAGCAAAAATGCATTTCGATGTCGAAAAGTTTATTTTGATGATCGGTCCATCCGCGCGTACAGGTGCGTAAACCACCTTAGCCCGCGGGGCACCGCTATTCGCGGCGGTGCGCGGTGCCGTGTGTTAATCGCCTAAATCAGTGTGTTCAAATTTCAAATCACAGGCACGTATATTAATTTGAATTAGTTTTGTCGGCAACAGATATTATTGCTTACTCTAAAATTAAAAGTTTTAAGAAAGGGTCTCAAAACCCGTGACGGTTACCAACGCGCAGTAGCGTGGTCAACTACGACCTAAACTACTGCTAATCTGATATATGTGCCGAGTTATGTTACATTAAAAGGTCAATGACGATTGAATAACATATTTAACCTTTCCGCTGTTTCATTCTCATTGACTTTTTTCTTTTTTGTCGAGGGAGAAAACTTCAAAACGTACGCCGTGGGAGCGACGCATGGTTATCTGGGATTCTTAAAGCACCAGGACTCCGGGATCTTCAAAGGAACGCAACTGGAGTCCTCTGAGTGCATTGCCCCATCAGGCTCCTCCAGAGTGAGCGGCTGGGCCCACCACTCCATCTGGTCTTTACCACGACATGCCACCACACGTATGCCACCGTCCTTCCCGGGATCGCCTGGCTGGACGGTTCAAGCTCCGTCCATCCTGGCTCTCACGATAGTATGCGACCACACATGCTGACATCTTTCCCGAAGTTGCTGACTGGGTGTTTGGAGCTCTCCGTCTAGCTGCCCGCAACCCCGAAAGCTCCCTTTTAGTTGCCTCTTACCACAGACAGGGGATACCGTAGCCTTATTCCCGGAACTACAGAGACGTCATTGACCTTTCACATTTTGCTCCGTGTTTTATAACCATTCAAATATTAATATCATACAACTTCGTTGCATACGGAGGCGGCGCATGGCGCTTACTGCCGGTCAATCAATTGACTACGCAATATGTTATATTCGTAATATCTTCTAAACTACTTATCCAATTTATATGGTGTAAAAGGCAGATTCAATCTTTATTAGATGCTTGATTTTTTGAAATCATTTATTTTGATAAGGATTAATATTTAGTTTGTATAAAACTCATGGAAACATCAACTTGATATTTTTAAAATTTTCAAAGTATAAAAAGAGTTATTGTGGGTTATACATAAAATATAGACATATGCTGTCGCGGCCTTTTATTTAGATCTATGTGAGCCAAACAATCCCATGGTACATTATATTTGGATATCTCCAAAGGTTTAGGCAGCGTACGCGAAGATAGCTCTCAGAGCACAACTTTTTTTCCGACTAACCTGATATTTCTCGTTATATTATAACGTTATAAATAAAAAATCATTACAAATTATAGCCCATGTGTTATTCTGATGTATAACCTATACTACTGTAAAGTTTCAACCTAATCCGTTGAGTAGTTTTTGCGTGAAAGAATAACAAATACACATACATCCTCACAAACTTTCGCATTTATAATATTAGTAGGATTGCGTAGTCAATTGATTGACCGGCAGTAAGCGCCATGCGCCGCCTCCGTATACAACGAAGTTGTATGATATTAATATTTGAATGGTTATAAAACACGGAGCAAAATGTGAAAGGTCAATGACGTCTCTGTAGTTCCGGGAATAAGGCTACGGTATCCCCTGTCTGTGGTAAGAGGCAACTAAAAGGGAGCTTTCGGGGTTGCGGGCAGCGAGACGGAGAGCTCCAAACACCCAGTCAGCAACTTCGGGAAAGATGTCAGCATGTGTGGTCGCATGCTATCGTGAGAGCCAGGATGGACGGAGCTTGAACCGTCCAGCCAGGCGATCCCGGGAAGGACGGTGGCATACGTGTGGTGGCATGTCGTGGTAAAGACCAGATGGAGTGGTGGGCCCAGCCGCTCACTCTGGAGGAGCCTGATGGGGCAATGCACTCAGAGGACTCCAGTTGCGTTCCTTTGAAGATCCCGGAGTCCTGGTGCTTTAAGAATCCCAGATAACCATGCGTCGCTCCCACGGCGTACGTTTTGAAGTTTTCTCCCTCGACAAAAAAGAAAAAAGTCAATGAGAATGAAACAGCGGAAAGGTTAAATATGTTATTCAATCGTCATTGACCTTTTAATGTAACATAACTCGGCACATATATCAGATTAGCAGTAGTTTAGGTCGTAGTTGACCACGCTACTGCGCGTTGGTAACCGTCACGGGTTTTGAGACCCTTTCTTAAAACTTTTAATTTTAGAGTAAGCAATAATATCTGTTGCCGACAAAACTAATTCAAATTAATATACGTGCCTGTGATTTGAAATTTGAACACACTGATTTAGGCGATTAACACACGGTACCGCGGGCTAAGGTGGTTTACGCACCTGTACGCGCGGATGGACCGATCATCAAAATAAACTTTTCGACATCGAAATGCATTTTTGCTTCAACGATGATCTGCGCGCTTAGGCGCCAGCCCGTGTGTGAGGCGCCGACCCCCCGCACTGTCGTTCGCGCGGAGACACGGTGGTGATGAGAACACCGCTGGACCGCGCGGCCAGTCGGTGTACGTTTGTGAGGCATCAACGGATTTATTAGACCCCAATACAACATGAGATCCGCTTCACCGCCTACCGTGGCAGTGAGCGGTACCGTATGTTAATCGCCTTAGGAAGTAAGGCAAGGGTTCAATCTGAAGTAAATCACAGATGCGTTGCTACTCCCGAGGACTATGATGATCGCCTCATACAAAAGTGAGCCGGCAGGCACACCCATCAAATGAAACACAAGAACTGCTTCACGGTAGAAATAGGTGCGGCGGTGATGCCTCCCTGGTTGAACCATTGCTCTACCACTTTGCAAACTTTATGTGGCAGACTAAATTCCACGCGAGCGAAGCCGCGGGCAAATGCTAGTTGTGAATAAATCGAAGAAGTTTACTGCTGTGTTTTACTTGAAATCTTCAAGAATGGACTGTAATGAATACACCCCGACCATCCTGATGTCACGCTCACTTCGTTATATATTTCATAACATTTTACATAAAATCTTATTTCTTACGTAATACATAGCAAAAATCTCTTTTTTTCGAGATAAGGAGTCTCGCTTAATGGCCATGGTAAGTGGTTACTGCCGCCCATGAACATCTGTAAGCGACTTCAAATAGAACATGGGTTCTATCTGAAGTCAATCACAGGTGCGTTGCTACTCCCGATTCCCGACAACGATGGTCGCCTCATATAAAAGTGTGCCGGCAACCACACCCTTCCATTGAAACGCAAAAAAATGTTTCATGTTAGAAATAGGTGCGGCGGTGGTACTTCCCCGGTCGAACTACACTGGTTCTACCACCTGCAAATCAAGCAGTCCATCCAACGAGCAAACAGTCGATCAGATGGACTGTTTGCTCGTTTGCTACTTAAATTGGACAAAAAAGTTCACTATACAAAACTTTAAGTCACATTGGAAAGCACCTTTACGTTACAGTCCTAAACCAATAAACGAAAACATCCCTCAGAGTTGAGGGACAAAGCAAATGAAAATAGATTCGCAGAGAGAAACACACAGGGGACTGATATTGAAAAACGACTCAATCAAGGAAAGGTAGATACAGAGTTTATATACATTAGACATGCCGAATTTATTTTTTATATATTTATTTAATTTTTGAAACACCTTAAGCTAAGGGTTACAAAGGTAAACTTAATGCATAATAGCATTCTCTGCCAGTCAACCCTGGGCAATAGCGATAACTTGTGGTAGGTATATTATATACCGTATTTAAAGTAAGTATAAACTATTACTTGTTGAAATAATCATACAATATTAAATATTCAGAAAATATTAATATATACTTATATAATTCTATAGTAATAATAAAAACAAGGATTGAAATGTTAATAGAGTCATGACTGTATTTAGTACTTTACTTGCAACTTACGTGGTTTCATCGCGGCACTACCAATGCCAAACCTACTTATTACTTTTTTATATCTGACTGAAGTAGCAAACGAGCATTCAGTCCACCAGATAAGTGATCACTACCGCCCATGGACATCTGTAATCAACTTCATACAGAACATGTTCTATCTGAAGTCAATCACAGATACGTTGCTACTCCCGAGGACTCTGATGGTCGCCTAATATAAGAGTGTACCGGCAACCACATCCTTCTATCAAAAAGCAAGAACTGCTTCACGCTAGAAATAGGTGTGGCGGTGGTACTTCCCCGATTGAACTACACTGGTTCTACCACATAATCCCTTTGAAGATGATGTACGACTGCTATCATTCAATTTGTGAATCTGTTACAGCAATTGAACCCGTCAGTTATGAATTTGATTAACACAATTTATTATTGATCAGCGTTGTGGACTATACCCTATCCATCTTTATTCTAAATAAATAATAGTTTGAAAAAACTAAAAAACACGCTTTTTATAGAAAACCGAACTAAAAAATAGAAAAAAAATTTAAATGAATTTAAATTAAGAAAATAGTGTTAAAAATTTCAATGAATATAAATTAATAATAGTGTGAATAAAAACAATACTTTATTTGAAAACAAGCGTGGGGTGCATGGTGTCAATGGTTATAGATATTTTATTGACAGATATGAGTAGAGTGATTATCATTTCGATAATATCTTAAAAAGCACCCCACGCTTTTTTTTAAATAATTTTTTTTTTTATTCACACTATTATTAATTTATATTCATTGAAATTTTTAACACTTTTTTCTTAATTTAAATTTATTTTCTATTTTTTAGTTCGGTTTTCTATAAAAAGCGTGTTTTTTATCTTTTTCAAACTATTATTTATTTTCTACTTTTTAGTCAAATTAATCTGCGCCATTTCTGTTTGATATTAGATCTATGGATACAGGTGTTGGCTTCGGTTGAAATATTTTGTTTGCTCAGCCTACCCGAGGGCTTGGATACCGATGGCCAACATGTAGTATCTATATATGTATCACAAATATTATCACACTAGGTTGGGCCTTCGTGTGTACCGAATTACTTAGCTGTAATTTGCGTGTCATGCATTTCTCATATAACGAATTTAGATATCTTATTAGTAAAGAGGAATTATTTCGATATATATTTCGATATTTATTTCGATTTTGTTCCCTTGAGATTATTGGTGTTCTGAAGGCTTTTCCGTGTTCATTTTTAAAGGACAGTACAATCGATTACCTATAGTTTGACTTTCAGTGCATCAATATGATAGGTGCCTACCTCTACGCCCTGTAGTTCCCTGCCCTGCCTGTCGTAAGAGGCGACTAACAGGGGCTTCCGGGGTTGCAGACGGCTAGAGTGGGAGCTCGAACCGTTCGGTCAGGCAATCCCGGGAAGGATGGCGGTATGTGTGGTCGCATACCGTCGTAAAGACTAGACGGAGCGGTGGGCCCAGCCGCCCATCTGGGAGGAGCCCGATGGGGCAGCGCGCTCGGAGGATTCTGGTTGAAGTCGTTTCGAGATCCCGGAGTCCTTCTTTTCAGCGCCGAGGACGGCCACCGGAGGAGGAGGAGGTTTTAGTGCGGTAAAAATCCCACATAATCCTGCGTCGCTCCCACGGCGTCGGGTACCTTTTGAAGGTTTCCCCCTCGTAAACAAAAAAAAAAAGTGCCTACCTCTGCCTAACACGAACAGTGCCAAGTGCGGTTTGCCATTTTAAAGGTACCGGGAAATACCTACAAAAAATTCAACTTGATTCTCAGGGATAGTACGCTATTGTGGCCGCCCTCAAATGTCACTTCAATTCTTATCTGAGAAGATACGAGATGTCTGTGAGACGTATTGACTATTTAGATGGAATGTAAGACGTTAGCAATTAGTTAAAAAAAATGGAAAAAAATAATGCATTTTAAAAATGCTACATTAAAAAATGGGCTCGCTAAAAGAATATTGCTTTTTAATTATAAAAGAGCTCACACATTCCAGGTGAAACCGCAACGAGTAAGGAAATAGTGCCAGCAACAATTACCGGCCTCACTGGGCCGCACTGCACCACAATAAATAAGACGGTTCCGTATATCTCTTGCCATTGCGTATAAATTTCGATACTGTTTCGATTTTGATGGAAAGTCTTCGTGCTACCTTTTATTTTAAAGTTGGGGTGAAATCTCCGTATTTTTTACATAAGATTGCAGTAGAATACTATAATGCACTCTACTGTGTAGTGGTTACTGCCGGCCATGGACATCTGTACAAAGTTTCATTTAGCATAGTGGTTCAACCTGAAGTAAATTACAGATTTGTTGTTACTCCCGGAGACTAAGATAGTGGTTTCATATAAAAAGTTGGGGTATTACTGGCTTAAAGAGCTTTATCAAGCCTTTTAAATCAGCAAGTAGGAGCGCTACATTATTATTGCTAGGCGAAAACGGGTGTGGAGCCACACCACAACGAATTCTTTCATAGTTCCTTAATAAAGTTTAGGTTAAATGGTTGAAATTTACCCATTTCAATCGGGAGGTCCGAGGTTCAAACCCAGGCATGCACGGCTGATTAATGTGCGTATTAGAAATTAATTATCACTGCTTTTCGGTAAAGAAAAACTTTGTGAGGAAACCTACACACCCGAGAGTTGTTTAAAAAAAAGTTCTCAGAGTGAGTGAAGTCGACCAATGCGCACTTTTTTTTTTTTTTTTTTATACTTTAACCTAACGATAAGGCAGACGGGCTACCTGATGGAAAGTAGTCACCGTCGCCTATGGACACTCGCAACACCAGAGGAGTCGCCAATGCATCGCCGGCTTTGAAGGAGAGCTCTTTTCGCACCTTTCTTGAAGAACCCCATGTCATAGCGCTCCAGGAATACCTCAGGAGGAAGCTCATTCCACAATTTGCACATCCGTGGCAAAAACGAGCGTGCAAACCGAACCGTGGAGGACCGCCACGAGTCCAGTTGGTGTGGATGGAACTTCATCCTTCGGCGAGTGGTGCGATAAAGAAAAGGTGACGGAGGCACCAGATCAAACTTGGCTAGCACGGTGGACTATGGCCTAAAACTCTCTCATTCTGAGAGAAGACCCGAACCCAGCAGTGGGACAATAATGGGTTCTACCCCAAAAGTAAATAAAAATATGTATAAATAATCCGACTTAAAAACTTCCATCGTTATATTAACTCAAAAATTCTAATACATTCGTACGTGTACCAAATGAAAATTATTTTCGTTGCAATCGGCTTTAATATAATTAATCCGTTTATAATCTACAACCTATTTCCATTTCAATTTTCAAATTTCCATTCCGAATGATTGTGTAATCCAAACTAATATTGGATCCGAAAGTTCGTTTAATAATTAAGTAGTTTTAGAATTAAGTTATAAGAGATTAATTGAGGTATTATTATGAATAACATATTTAATTATTGAATATCGTAGTGAATTTCGACAGATGGTAGAACCAGTGATATTCTCCCTGAGAAGTACCTCCGCCACAACTATTTATGCGTGAAGCAGTTATTGCGTTTCGATGGAAGAGAGTAGTAACGTATCTGTGATTGATTTCAGATAGAACCCACGTTCTATTTAAAGTTGTTCACAGAAATCCATGGGTGGCAGTGACCACCTACCAGGCGGACCGCATGCTCGTTTGCTACTTCGGTCAGATAAAAAAAATAGATGTATTATATACTAGCTCATTTACATTTTTAGTAAATATTGAGCATATCCTTCAACGAAGTGACAATCGAAGCGCTTCGGAGAAGAGCCAAATGGTGCTCTCTGAGGTGCTGGCGTGAGCGACTCGAGGAGCCACACAGCATACGCCAACAGATGGTCAACGCTATCCTGCCGAACTTCCGCGCATGGATGCGAAGCAAGGGTCGAGTGTCCTACTGGCTGACTCAAATACTCACCGAACATGGCTGTTTCGGATAGTATCTGAACAGGATAGGACATAGACAGGTGATGGCCCTCTGTCACCATTGCGGACACGATGAGGATTCCGCATAGCACACGCTCGAGTACTGCCTTGCTTGGGAGTCCGAGCGGCGGATCCTCGTCCAAAAAGTTGGGGGGACCTTTCTCCGGCGGCCGACGTTGCGGCGATGGATTCGGTATCTGTTATCACTAATAACACAATTATTAATAATATTATTTGGGTAATACCAGCGATCTTAAATCATATAATCTCATAGTGCCATATTTTCGCCTTATCTATCTTCATAAATTTATGAAGTTCATTAACTTAGTTCTTACCATCTATCTTTCTGTGTGATTAAATGAGCAGTTCCGCTATGGAGCTGGTCGTATTGAGGAGTTATATCAGGGTTTAATGAGCCGATACTAATTCTCGCCTTAGAAATGGAGTCAGCTTAAATGATACGTGGTCAGTACGGGTAAGTAGTGTCTGACAGAAAATGTGGTTAAGTCGAACATTGAAACTAAAATAGAGGAGGAAGAAGCCAACAGAAAAGGAGGATATAGAAGAGGGAGGTAGTTCGGTTTGCACGATCGTATTTACTACGTACGTTTGACGACCAGCGTGACAGAGCGGTTACCATACCGGTCTGACGCGCAATGGGTCCCGGGTTCGAATCCCGGCCAGACAGGTATCTGAATGATGAGTTTAGATTCATGTTCTGGGTCTGGATGTTTGTGTATACATCTTGTGTCGTGGGTATCATGGACACACCATGATACCCATGACACAGGAGAAATTTCTAATGTGGGGCTATGAGTGTAGAAAGCGTGTTTTTAAGTTGTGAAATGAGCCTCCTCCTGAAGTATTCCCGGAACGGTATGACATGTGGCTCTTCAAGATAGGTGTGAAAAGATCTCTCCTTCAAAGCCGGCGATGCATTGGCGACTTCTCTAGTGTTGCAATTGTCCATGACTAATTTCCATAAGGCAGCCTTATCATTGTCTTAAATTATAAAAAAGCCGACTAAGGGACAAAATCCAGAAAATCGGCAGCACCATCATCATGAAATCATCAACATTCACTGCGGTAACGGACTTGCTTATCCCTATTATCATTAGGGGACAATCGTCCAGCATTGGACCCCAAAATGATGGATGTATGGAACTAAAATAGTTACACCAATTTGCGTTACTGCCAAGTAACATTAGCGTCTATCGTCTAGATCGGTTGGTAATGATGCGAATCGAACTTTGAACGCGTTTAATGGTGCGGGCCTAATAGTTTTCGTACCAGTTCCCTTAGCACCAGTTTATTGTTTCCCCAATACATGCTTTATTCTTGTTTCGTTCAAGTACAGTCACAAGCAATAAGATGTGACTATGGAAGATTGGCAAAAGTATCTGTGATTTGACGTTCATCTACATAATTTTGACGCTACTGCATTATGCTGCCTTTCAATGCCAGATATTTTTGCTGCGTTCGTGTAATCAGATATTATTGAACTCCTTGTTGGATCAGATACATTTGCTAATCGGTTCGTAGTCACATCTTATTGCTCGTGACTGTACATTGCAAGTTATTGCCGAAAACGGAAACGTGTACATTGCAATGGGTAAGCGAAAACAATTACAAACTTGGTCTGAGAAAACATGATCAAATCGTACTAACGGAATGAAGTTGGTGCTAAAAAATAAATGGTTATCATATGTAAAAATATACTACCTGCTTTAAAAATAGAAGTAGAACCCTAAAGTTTTCACTATAGTTTATAATTGTGTGCGATACATCTGTCCATATACGGTAAATACAAAAGATTAGGTAAAGCATAATCCGTCCCTGTAGTTCCGGGATTATCTATTGTAATCCCGGAACGGTATCTCCTGTTGGAAGAGGCGACCAAAAGGGGCTTCCGGGGTTGCGAGCGGCTAGAGCGGCTAGCTCGAATCGTTCGGTCAGGCAACCCCGTAGAGGACGGCGGTATGTGTGGTCGCATACCGTCGTAAAGACCAGACTGAGCGGTGGCCCCAGCCGCTCATCTGTGAGGACCCCATTGGGCAACGCGCTCAGAGGACTTTGGTTGCGTTCCTTTGGAGATCTCGGAGTCCTCTTTGTAGTGCCGAGGATGGCTACCAGGGGGTTTAAGGGAGGTAAAAATGGTATGCCTAAATCATTTTCACAGCTAGATCTAAATTCAACAATGAAACAGTGGTAAAGAAATAACAAAGTAGAATAAAAACCCACATCCATTCTGTAAAATCTTAACAAACATTTTATCGTATTTAAACATTTCACCCGCAGGGCAATAGAATCAACTCGTTAGCAATCCAAGAATAAAACAAATCCCATCGAGCTCAGGATTAAGTAGAACAAAATCTTAACAGAACAATTCTGTTCGGGGAATAAAAACGCTTTTCTCGTGTAAAAAGGTTTCGAACAACGAATGAAGCGTAATTGAATGGACTGAGAATAGCTGTTTTACGCTAAAATAGGTTTGGATTCAAAGTTTTTGGTTATAGCTTAGACATGTTCCCTTTCTTATGAAGAAACAATCTTAGTTCACAGGAGTAGTAAGACATCTATGATTTAATTCAGATAAAATTGTTGTAACAGCTCAAAAATGTTTGTCTCATTTTCATGTACCTACCTTCATCAGATAGTATGTATGCTTGTTTAAAATTTATTCTTGTAAACAAATGAATACCTGGTATGCTGCTTATTGAAATTTGTCACATCTGTTATATAAATTAATTATTATTATTAATAATTCTTTTAACGGTGGTAGACCCAGTGTACTTCAAACGGAGAAGTAACACCGCCACACCTATTTCTAGCGTGAAGCATTTCTTGCGTTCCGATGGAAGGGTGTGGTTGCCAGCGCAATTTTAAATGAGGCAACCGTCTTAGTCCTCGGGAGTAGCAACGCATCTGTGATTGAATTCAGATAGAATCCATGCTCTATTTAAAGTTTCGTACAGTTGTCCATGGGCGGCCCTGCCCACTGACCATCATGTGGTGTGGAGCTAAGCCATATAATATAAGTTAGTGTTAGAGTAGTATTTAATCAGTTACAAGACATCAACCAAACAACACGCCTCTCAATTACTTCCGAACCTGCGACACACTACATGGCGACCCTGCCAGGATGGAGTGCATGCTCGTTTGCTACTTTATTCATATAAGTAGTAGTAAAGTATAAAAATCTAAAGAACATGCAGTCGATGTTCTTGATTCATTTAAAGATATCGACCTCATCAAACTTATGTTCGGAGTATAAAATATGTTCAAGTTAAAGAAACGACTCTACAGACGCGAACTTATTTTTTGTCTTCCTTCCTTTATTCCCGTCTACCCGCAATTTCAGAATCTGCTATCGAAAATTGGGATTCGAAGTCACAATGGAATCTCGAACAAGCATAAATAAGTAGAATGAAAGAACGTTTTATGTACTGATAAATCACGTCTTTGAAAATCTGTTTTTTGAAATATTTTATTCGAGAATGCTTTACGTTTTGGTAAACCGCACGAACAATTAAGGTTAAAGTTACATATAAACTCTTACAATGCTACAGAGTCATTTTACATAACATTATATAATAGCTTTATATAACTAATTATATTAAAACATTCAGGAGAATGTATTTAATATAGTTCTGGTCCATAATATAAGTGTTAAATGGGTTTATTAATATAAATAAGTAACCTCATTTTGTTTTCAGAAAACCTTTTTCACACGAACGGTGAAACCCTAATGGTTGAAACTTGTCCTCTCGATCGGAAGTTCCAAGGTTCAAACTCAGGCACGCACCACAGATTTTTCTGAAATGCACATAGCATATCAGAAACTAATAATCACTACTTTTCGGCGAAGGAAAACATCCTGAGAAAACCTACACCCCCGAGAGTTCTTACAAAAAAACAGTTCTTGGAGGTGTGTGAAGTCATTACTGAGAGAAGACCCGTGCCCAGCAGTGGAACAATGGGTTGCCGACACATACACACGAACTAACACTGAAGAAGGCAAGTGAAATAAAAAAAACACACGCTCTACACCCATAGCCCCACAGTATGATATTCTCCTGTGCCGTGGGTATAATGGACACACACAAGACAAATACACAAACACCCAGACAAAAAACAGGAATCTAAACGTCAGATTCAGATACGTCTGGCCGGGAATCGAACCCGGGACCTATTGCGCGTCAGACCGGTATGGTAACCGCTGCGACACGCGGATCGTCGTAGTATTTAAAAGCTTTTTAAATCCTAACAATGCCCGAGCGATGTTTGGAACCACAGACGAAGTCCAATAATAAAATTCTAAGAGCCAAAGTTAAATAAGATGAATAACTCCGTGGTATTTGACAATAAATCTCTGTCTGCAATACTGGTTTTCTTAACTTACAGGGCTTTATTCTTAACGTCATTTTTCACGTTTCGTGGTGCCGCTGAAAAGACTTTCATTAAAAGACTCAGTCGAAATAAAATTGTTATACAATTTGATTTAACTTTGTGGAAATTGTGTTCTCCTTTAAAGAGTCATGATATGTACTTGGCTATTGTTTTATGAAGCGTAAAGGAAAAGTTAAAATTTGGGCCAGTTTGTATGTATGAATATTCGAAATTTCGTATGGATGTATGTTTGTTTATGTGTACGTCGTTGTATGGTTTCTTGCTACATACAATATTAGATTGATGAATTAAATATTAGATTTGGGATTCACTGATTATATTTTCCACGAACTAAAGTTTTTGATATGACAGTTGATGTAATGAGCACGCGACGCACTTGATGGCTAATTGCAAAGTGATAAAAATACATAATAAATTGTGCACGCGCGTCTAACCCATGGAATTGTTCACCTCAGCAAATGCACGGTTGTACCGTACAGTCGTAACTATTAAATTACCTACAGTAGTAGGTAATTAGTAAGTAATTAAAAGGTAATTAGTAAAGATCCTTCAGAGTACTGAAGGTGGAACTTTTTGTGGTTTGACCAAGGTGTACTACCGCTACACCCATTTTGACAATACCAGCAGTGTGAGGTGCTTTTATTTACTGGTTTTAAGAATGTGAATAGAGAGACATGCTCAATGCCGTCTTTAGCATAAGGGTACTCGGGGCCAGTGCCCAGGGCCCCTATCTTCAGACAGCCCCGAAGGACTGGCAATTTTTACTTACGTTCAATTCTCAAGGTGGTAGAACCAGTGTTGTTCGACCGGGGAAGTACCACCGCCACACCTATTTCTAGCGTGAAGCATTTCTTGCGTTTCGATAGAAGCGTGTGGTTGCCGGCACACTTTCACATGAGGCGACCATCATAGTCCTCGGGAGTAGCAACGCATCTTGATTGACGCCTGATTGACTTTAGATGGAACCCATGTTCTATATGAAGTTGATTACAGATGTCCATGGGCGGCAGTGACCACTTACCATCAGGTGGACTGCATGCTCATTTGCTACTTCAGTCGATAAAAAAAAATCAAAATATTATGGTCGGGCGAATTACACTTTTCACGTTCCACGAAAGTCGTCGGGGCCCTTTTGGAATGTAACGAAAGTACGGGGAAAAGGGCCCCGAATTCTTGTGTGCCCAAGGACCCCAGCATAGTCTAAGACGCCCGTGGAAACCCTGGTCCGATGCGTTCCAAATTAGTATTAACGCACCTGTGATTGATTTCAGATTGGAATAATCTTATCTAGGAGACTACAAATGTCCATAGCAGCACTTACTAGTGGACTGCATGCTCGTTTGTTACTTAACTGTTACCAAAACTCTGTTTTTCATTTCCAATTCAGTACTAGATACATAATCTGTCCAGCTGGACAATTCCAGCTCTTATAACTAACCGTTTGCGCAGTAGCAATAAATGTCGGCGGGCTGCACTAGCGCAGTTTGTCGCAACCATTCTCGCAATATTTTTTGAGATACACTGAATTTATTTTTACGAAAAATTGTCAGTTATGTTTGAAATGGTTACTCCAAATCAATGTTATATCTACTATTCCTACAAATAAGTCCTGACAAAGAAAGCAAATAAATAATTAATAATAATCGGTCAAGCAGTTTAGAAGAAGAGGAATTACGCACCTTATAAACATATATTCTACCTATGTACACAAAGATTTAAATGCATAAAAGAGAATATTACGAAACAGATAAAAGTTGTTTCTTAAATTATTGGATGATAGTGCGACCTTAGAAAGAATGAAAGTTTCTTTAGTTATTGGATGATAGTACGGGTCTTAGAAAGAGAGTAGGTACCTATGTTTCAGACAAAAACATAAATGGATACTTGTATGCTTTATTATTGCCTTGAACTATGCCTTGCCTTTAAATGGACTCACTCTAACCGATCATGTGCCTGAATCTAGCAGCAAACCGATGTGTCTTTCACATCATCGGTTCATAATGGTGGGGGCGACCTGATCTCGTTTTGGCTAAACGCGATAGCCACTTAAAGACATTTATTTGCTATGTTGGTATGGTTTTCATCGTCGCGATGTATATCATCATAGCCCTCTCCATAGCACTCTGAGCGACCCTAAGCTTTCGAATGAGATCTAAATTATAACATACATATTTCATTACTAGCTGTACCCTGCGCGCGTTCCTACGCCATCACAAAAAAAAAATACACCAAAAAAATTCGCGAGCTCATGAATAACAACTTTGCTAATGATCATCACATGATCATATGAATAGTTTACGATTCTATAGAGGACATACAGACATTTTTTTTATATATAAGAAGAAAGAAGAAGATATTTGATGATTCGCGTATAGGTTATACCCGGCAGGCAATAGGTTTCGGGTACGATCCCCGGTCATACAGATATCTAAATAATGAATTTAGATTTTAGATTTAGATTCTTATTTTGGGTCTGTTTGTGTATTTGTCTTTATGTACATGGCACAATCGTCCCAGGATAAAATCCTAGAGTGGTAACTTTGATTGTAGAAGACTTAATAAAAAGCTTTGTAATAATAAAAATAAATATAATCACAATTAACGCAATATATAGTGTGTCTCCAATTTCAATAGCATCTTACAAAAGCTTTGTAATAATAAAAATAATTAAATATAATCAAAATTAACGCAATATATAGTGTGTCTCCAATTTCAATAGCATCTTACAAAAGCTTTGTAATAATAAAAATAATTAAATATAATCAAAATTAACGCAATATATAGTGTGTCTCCAATTTCAATAGCATCTTACAAAAGCTTTGTAATAATAAAAATAATTAAATATAATCAAAATTAACGCAATATATAGTGTGTCTCCAATTTCAATAGCATCTTACAAAAGCTTTGTAATAATAAAAATAATTAAATATAATCAAAATTAACGCAATATATAGTGTGTCTCCAATTTCAATAGCATCTTGCGATATTAGTGGTGAATGCTCGTATAGAAATTCTAGACATAATGGTCTAATCCACTTTGCATACATTTCCGTGAAAGCGGATGTTATAAATTATTCAAATACGATTATTACACTCTGACGGGATATTTAGTGAAACAGAATATACGTAACGACGTACAAACATAAGCGAACATTAGTATTAATTTCTCTCCGTCTCTTACTATGGGTGAAAATCTTGAGTCTTTAAATAAAAACATCATCAAAATCGGTCTCATTGTTTTTTTATTCGATTGAAGCGTGCTGTTCAACTGATGGTAAGAGGTCACTGCTGCTCTTAGACGTCAGTAAGCAACTTTGTACAAAACAAGGATTCTATCTGAAGTCAATTATAGATGCGTTGCTACTCCTGAGGAATAGGGTCGTTGCCTCATTTAGAGAAGGGCCGACAATCACACCTTTCGGTAGAAACAGGTGAGGCGATAGTACCTCCGTGGTCGAACTACTCTGATTCTACGACCTGACTGGTTTTTGTGGGTTAGTTGAAAAAAAATGACATTAAATATTTTCAAACGTAGAATTACGAAATGGCTTATGCAACACTGCTTTTATATTATGACAATGAATATTTTAAATATATAGAATACGAATGACATGTACGTAATAACTAATTGAGGTGTTATTTATATATTTTTATGCCAATTTGAATTACAATTTATTTAATAACTATAATCTCACAGTGTTCATGATTGCACACCATTGTCATGGTAGAATGTACGATCTTCATTAAAAAAAACAACGAACGATATGTTCATATGATACGTTCATTAAAAAAAAACACGCTTTTAGCGTCACTCAGCTATTTAACTCAGTTTCAAGGAAGTTTCCTTTCAATGCAGTGATGAGCAACAATCGTAGCGAGTAAGATGTATCCACCAATATGGGGCTAGGATGTGCTGACTAGGAAAGAGTAGAGGTGGTTCCATGTAAGATGATAAAATTGAGATCTGACATGAAGAAAAGATATACATCATCAAAGATATACTGCACAGGCGAGAGATTTTTTAAAATGTATTTTTTTATGTAATATATAAAATTCTCGTGTCACAGTTTTTGTTGCCATACTCCTCCGAAACGGCTTGACCGATTTTTACCAAATTTTATATGCTTATTCAGTAGGTCTGAGAATCGGCCAGCATCTATTTTTTATATACCTTTTTTTGTTTTCGAGGGGGAAACCTTCAAAAGGTACCCGACGCCGTGGGAGCGACGCAGGGTTATGTGGGATTTTTACCGCACTAAAACCCCCCCGGTGGCCGTCCTCGGCGCTGAAAAGGAGGACTCCGGTATCTCGAAACGACTTCAACCGGAATCCTCCGAGCGCGTTGCCCTATCGGGCTCCTCCCAGATGGGCGGCTGGGCCCACCGCTCCGTCTAGTCTTTACGACGGTATGCGACCACACTTACCGCCGTCCTTCCCGGGATTGCCTGACCGAACGGTTCGAGCTCCCACTCCAGCCGTCTGCAACCCCGGAAGCCCCTTTTAGTCGCCTCTTACGACAGGCAGGGGATGCCGTAGCCCTATTCTGATCCCGGAACTACAGGGTGATTTTTTTTTCATATACCTTAAGGGTTGTCCACCCTTAACATTTTTTTTTATTTTTTATATGGCAAAACAACGTTTGTCGGGACAGCTAGTTTAAAATATAAAAAGCAATTTAAGTGAAGAAAATATTTTGCCACGGAGAGAGAAGACTATGTCAAAACGTATGTCTATTTTAACCCAAAATTCGATATAATGCCTAATATTAAATAAATTACAATAAAAGCTAAAAACCTGACATCTTAGAAAAACAATTAATTGAACATGAAGAGATTGCCTTCCGTTATTAAGGTAGTTGGTTTGAAGCATTTCTTGCGTTTCGATGGAAAGGTGTGATTGCCGGCACATGTTTATATGAGGCGACCATGATAGTCCACCGGAGTAGCAACGCATCTGTGATTGGCTTCAGATAGAACCCATGTTCTGTATGAAGTTGGTCACAGATAAGCGGCAGTGACCACTTACAATCAGGTGGCCTACATGCTCGTTGGATTGGAAAGTTGGATTTTTGTTTTAATTAATCTAACAATATTGTTTCCTCTTCTTTCATCATATAAGGATATTACGATATATTAACTACTCATACGTATGTACGTATGTGTGTATGTACACACTAACGCGTTATCTTACAAAGCCAGACTTAATTAAGGATCGTCACGTAGGCTCTTAATAGAAAATAATAGGGAGTAAATTCCTGATTATGACACACACTATCTTCTTTGCTCATAGACAATCGTATCTTGTTTCATATAATTTCAAATATAAATATTAGCGTGTAGTCATTCGATCACGATTTGATAAGTAGTTGGACAACATTTTTTTTTTGACAAAAAGGCCAAATGTGGGAAATTCTATACCATAAAAAGATAAGTATTTCTCACAGCAACGTATCTTTGTATAATAAATAACAACCAATTTGCTACATTATACACATCAAAGATATTTTTATTAAAGCTTCAAGCGGCGGGCAAATAAGAAAAACATTTTTAAGAAAACAGAGATAAAAATGGAAATTTGTAAGTTGTATTTTTATAAGATACTGTTTTGTTGGCATAAGCATATTCGGAATGTATTTTCACATAAATGTTTGTAAGTATGTTTTTATTTTTTATTTGAATTATACATAAACCTCAAGCGTGGTAACACGAACGAGAGAGTTGCTACACGAGCCACAATTAATGTCGACCATCGTTGACGATGTATAATTTGGACGAATATCATGAATGTCGCTGACTGTTGCTACATGTGGTCATCAAATGTCATTAACCATCACTGCGTATTGCTAACCGCCTTATTAACGGCAACAGTCTAGTTAACCTGTCGCTCGTGCGTTAGCTCCCTAACTAAATACGTAAAAAATAATGCCTAATTCCGCAACTTGTTTTGACAAAAGCTATCAATACTTTTCCATCCTAGACAAGTACACAGGTCCCTGATTGCAGAGAGTGGTCGAAATATATGAAATAAAAAGGAAATATGAAATTGACATAAATCAATTTCCTTTCCATTAACTATAAAAAAAATAGTTGTATATTTTTTTATTCCATTTGCCTCGTGAGTTTTTACGACATCCCCTGTCTTTTACTTTATAAATTTCATCATATTGATTCCTATGAAACAACCACTTAGTAAAACTTTCTCTACTAGGTTAATAATTACCCGAAACTTAATCGATTAACGCCTTAAGACGTAGAACTATTATCATGAAACTTTAGTTGGCAACTATTACTAAATTCAATAGTTAATCGGGTCACTGGACTCCAAGGGTGCCATTGTTATCATAGAAACCACGTCTCCGTATTAACGAGGGTTGAAACTTTCGAATGACGGAGGTTTGACGAGCTGAAACGGTTGGGTATATGGTCCTTTTCCATGATACAATATTATAATGAATACGTTTACGGAGAGACTAAAAGGGACCTAAAGAGAAAATCTTATTTTGTAGGTACCACAATTGTGTTGCAAATTTAGGGAAGTTTCTTAAAGCGCGTGATTTATGTTTGTCCTTTCGCATCAATTAGCTGAATCCCGCAGCTTCGCCCGCGTTAAAAAATTCGATTTATCGATTGTCCCGTGGGAATAAGATATTTTCCCACATTAAAAAGTACCCTATATGTTAATCTAATCTGCCATCTAACTCCCTGCCAAATTTTATGTAAATCGCTCCAGCCGTTTAGACGTGAAGAAGTAACAAACATACACACTCACAAACTTTCACCTTTACAATATTATTAGTACTAGTCGCCCGTCGCATCGGCCGAAATTCGACCGTAATTTAAATTAAAAATCAAATGTCATCTGACATTCTTGACGTTGTGTCTTTTCATAGTAAGACATTGAATGTTCTATTTCATTTACTAAGTACATATGTGTTTGTGACAAATGCAAGGCGGTGTGTGTTATGTGTTTTTAGTTGATTTTATGTATGAAAAATGCATTATTTGAAAAAAATATTAACATTCTGCACTCCTTCTCTACGTCCACTATAACCGTGCAAAATTTCATACTAATCCGTCCGCGTCTATTTACTTAAAAATCCGTCACAAATTTTTGCTTCACGTATTAATATAATAATAATTATTATATTGGTATATTACTTAGTAGTAGTTGACTCTGTAGAAAAATATTGAATGACAAACGATTTTTAAACTGAGTGAGTACAAAGATACACCAGAAAAATGTTTTTTCCAATAATTCCGATTCTGTAGAGAGATATTAATGTCGACTCGCTATTCATCGATTCCTGAGGGCAATCTCGGTCTCTTTATACTTTTAACATTGAATATCAGATATTGCTATTCGCAAACAGACCCATTCGTCTATGAGTATCAGTACTTAGAAGTTCTTTTATAGCTTTCACTAAAAGCGGGTTTTTGATATACACAAATAGTATTTGTGAAACCTTTTAGAAAATGAAACACTTTTAGAATGAGGAAAATTTAGCGCACAATCGATCACGCCGGTCGAGTGATTGATTGACTACAAATAACTGCAGGTTTTATGATACTGAAGTATATATGAGGCGACCATCATAGTCTTCGAGAGTAGCAACGCATCTGTGATTGACAGATAGAATCCATGTTCTATTGAAGTAGCTTACAGGTGTCCATGACCGGCATGACTAATGATCAGGTGGACTGCATGCTCGTTTGCTACTTCAATCAGATAAAAAAGATAAAATAGAAACCGAGCATGCCGTCCAGCTGATGGTAAGTGGCCGCTAGCGCCCATAATTATAAACAACTCCAGATAAAAACAGAGTTTTACTTGACGTTGGCTACAAATGCGTTGCTACATCCGAGGACTAAGTTTGAACGTCTTAGATAAGTATGCCTCCTTTCCCACACCCTTCAGACCAGACCACAGCAGCACATTACACTTTTGTTATTTGGCATTAATAAGTGTAGCGTTGGTGCTTCCGAAGTCAAACTACAAGGATTTCTACCTACTACCTTTGCTCCATCTTAAAACAAAAGTGTGCTTTAGAAAGCCGTTAATATATTTAATATATACTAGCTGTACACTGCGCGTTGCTACGTCATCACAAAATCCTACACCAGAAACCTTCAAGGGCTCATGAATAACAAATTTGCTTTAAGATCATCACATGATCAAATGAATAGTAAATCTATAGAGGAAATACAGACAAACATTCATTTTTATAAAGAAGAAGATGTCGCATCGTTAACATGTAGCGCCATCTCTTGACGATTAATGCATACGTAAGGTCGATCGATATAGAAAAACCCGATGCGTAAGGCTACGTACTCACGGAGCTTTTTTGTCCCGTGCCCGCCGCGGTCGCGGAACTGCGGTTTTATTTATAAACTCACGAGACCGCCTATTTTTGCGGTTCCGCTGCCGTCGCGGTTGCGATTATCGACCGCAAACGTGGCGGGCGAAAACCGCAAGACGGGCGGTTTACCATCAGTTGAGGTCCTGACTATTGCACTCACCCGCCAACTGATCGCAGAACGCGCGGGCGCTGCCCGCCGCGGCTGAGGCTGACCGCGGCCCACGCGGTTCTACTGGGTGCCCGCCGGTGCAGCGAGAGCCGCAAACAACCGCGCGCATCGCGGGCGAAAAACGCATCGTGAGTATTGCTTTATTTTTTTACATTTATATCTGCATCCTACAGAAGCTGCGGGCCCGCAACCGCGGCGGCCGCGGGTGAAAATCGCTCCGTGAGTTCTTAGCGTAAGGCTGACATTGTCTCCTGAGCAAGGTCGATTTCACGTGGTTAGATTTGACAAATGCCACTGTCAAACGAAAAAAACGTGGCCGATAGCCACCATGGCGTTTGGTTAAAATTTGGGATCGTCAGAGTGATTACTGGTCGCCACGTGGAGACGAAATCGTTGCGTTTGCTCACGTGCCTCATCTATTACCCTCTTTATATATAATAATTATATTATTACCAATTTGTTTAGATCAAAGTCACGAATAAACAAAGAATTGACGTTTTCTCGATAGCTAAGAAAAACCAATCACCCTTAAAGGTTTAATAAAAACTTTGTACACTCTAAGGCGAGTTTTGTAACTTGTTAAAAATTTTACTTGCGTATTTGTTTACATTTCTTCGGAATTCGTTTTCCGTGTACCAATCCTAATACTGAAAAGTTTTCCAGTCAAGTGTTTTTTATAGGGATGTTTTAATAAGAAGTTTAAATGAGTTTAATCATTCATTTCGCCTTTTTAATAACAACACAAATATTCAAAAGTTAGTTTAATTGTCCAAAGAAAGATTGTCTTGGTATTTTTCATAGAGAAAGGTTTCAAATAAAACATGAGTAATTTCTTCCATGAAACATGAGTATATTACAACATTTACAACTTAACTTGAACACAATTGTTAGACTAGTTAATTTTTACGAAATATGCAAAGGAGTATAGTATAGCTATTTCTAGCGTGATGCAGTTCTTGTGTTTCGTTGGAAGGGTGTGGTTGCCGGCATACTTTCACATGAAGTGACTATTATAGTCTTCTGGAGCAAGAACGCATCTGTGATTGACTTCAGATTGAACTCATGTTCTATATGAAGTGTACTGCAGATGTCCATGGGCGGCAGTGACCACTTACCATCATGTGGACTGCATGCTCGTTTGCTTCCTCAGTCAGATAAAAAAAGTAAGGTAGTACTATGTATATCATAAATTTCGATAGATTAGTATATTACCGGCTCACTTTCTTTCTTACAAAGCATATCTGATCGACTTATGGTAAGATCTCAACTATGTACAATATGTAGGCTACACTATTTACAAAATGCCTTACGTTTTTTTTTGATTTGTAAGTTTCGCTGATGTGAATAATCATTGACTCCCGTGGACATTTGTAACATAATAAAATTATTATATAATATTGAGGCATTCGGGGACTGCCGCGGTAAAGTAAATATAATTTTTAATTATGCAGTATTTTTTTCTTTGATATTAACTCAAGTTCTTTTCTTTCATACTATATACTTACATAAACGTCCGAATTCCGAGCAGCTCGTCTCGATCCGTGCGAGATTCGTTCTGTCGTACCATATACATACACGTTAAGCGAACGCTTGGCCGCGCTACACGGTATGCGGTGTGGTGGGTGTTAGGTTTTTCGTTACGGAATTTCTTGAGTCGGTCACCGCGCTCAAAGTCCGTAAAGCTATGCAATAGCAAAAAGCCAAGGAAAACCAATGTTAAAATTAAACCGTTCAACTGTGGGTAGTTCAATCCATATTTCAATCTACGGACACAGTGGTTTGGCGAGCACTCAGCGAGATTGGCTGCGTTGCAATATTGAAAATATTTTATGCTATAATTAAACTGTCATACATTTACTTATACTGTAGCAGTTGCCCAGTTTAACAGTTATTACTGTATTAATGGGTGTAAACCACGATAAGTTTTGGCTAAAATCCAGTCAGATAAATAAATGGAGTACTGCATCATAATAAAATACGAACGTATTTGTAAGTGTGTGGATGTGGTGCGTGTCTATTTTGTGGTTTTGTGGAGTATGAAGGACAGACACAAGTGATACACACCAATTATGATTTCATACTCATTTATTGAATATTTTAATCAACGCTAATTAATTGTTACACGTGCCTAATAGTCATATTTCATTGACGTACATTATGGTTAGTTACTAAGGCACGTTGTTGCCACCACATATTAAAATTAAATACGTGATTTCACGGAAGTAGTTTTGTAGAAAGGGCATCATCGGAATTTCTATAAACAACGTTACCTGTAGTTGCGGGTTCCACACACGAGTGGTGCATACCCCGGGCAGGATAAGAGTTATCCGTAATATTTCACTAGTATTCCCGGAGTCCTATGACATGGGGTTCTTCAAGAAAGGTGCGAAAAGAAATCTCCTTCAAAGCTGGCGATGTATTGGCGACTCCTCTGGTGTTGCGAATGTCCACAGGCGGCGGTGACCACTTACCATCAGATTGACTGCATGCTCGTTTGCTATTACAATTAAATAAAAAAAAAATCTCAATTATATGAACCGATCATCTTAGTCCTAGGAAAAACCAAAGCGTCTGTAATCACAAAGAACCCTTGTTCTGTATGAAGTTACTTACAGATGTTCATGGGTGGCAGTGACCACTTACCATCAAATGGACTGCATTATTGTTTGTTACTTCAATCATATAAAAACTCCCGCAACTCATCAAGAGATGGCGCTACTAGTATTCTGAGACACGCTATCGAAGTATTCTCAATACCCCGAATATATAGTTCCGAACAACGACTGTCAGAGCACGGCCGCCAGGCATGATCACCTAGCCTGGCGCGAGATTCCTTTGCCATATAACTAAGTTTAAATGCCTCATATAACAATTTTTTTTCAGGCACCAAATTATTTAATCAAAACACTCACTAATACGCTAATTATACATATTTCTTTGCTAATATATCTGAAATGTAAATGATAGCAGCTGACACGAAATATAAACTACATTAAAACTTTAAGGTCTCTCAAAGAGCTCGCTTTATGAAGTTAGAAACGTGATCATGAGTTTTGTTGTTGGTCTCTGGGAACTGTATTCAGTACCTAATTAAAGGCACCCTTTATGATTCGGAGCGATAGAACCTCTATACCTATTTGGGTTAGAATAATAGCTTTAAACGTTGTTTTGGCGTGGGTGTAGTATAAAGGAGACAGGGACGACTCAATTTAGTTTCCACGAGTAACACGGTAACTGGGTCTGGCCGTAGATAATGTTCCAAAATATTTTTAGCTTAATTACATTAATTTCTCAGTGAAGAACAAAAACCACTTTACATTTTTTTTTATCTGACTGAAGTAGCAAACGAGCATGCAGTCCACCTTATGGTAAGTGGTCACTGCCCGCCCATGGACATCTGTAATCTTCATACAGAACATGGATTCTATCTGAAGGCAATCACAGATGCGTTGCTCCTCCCGAGGACTATGATGGTCGCCTCGTATAAAAGTATGCCAGCAACCACACCCTTTCATCTAAACACAAGAACTTCTTCACGCTAGAAATAGATAGGGTAGATAGATAAAAGGAAAACCAGTATTTGACGACCCGCGTGGCGGAGCGGTTACCGCACTGGTCTGACACGGGTTCCGGGTTCGATTCCCGGCCAGACAGGCATTTGAACGATGAGTTTAGATTCTTGATCTGGGTCTGCGTGCTTGCGTATTTGTGCTTGTGTATGTCCATGACACCCACGACACAAGTAAAAATCCTACTGTGGGGCTATGAGTGTAAGCATTTTAAGTTTTTTTTAAATCATTTTTACGTAACAATTATCGCATTTTATTCCTAAGCAAAACCTTTCCCTTAAACGTCACTCCAAAAGATTTGACTCAATATTCGTGTATTATTCATGTATCAGCAGAAATTGCCCAAAAACATTTCGTATCTAGCCTAGAAAAACTACTCCCTATCATCTCGTAGATATCGTTGGAGGCGTCTAAGAGATTGAATCCAAAATACAGCGCCTTTCTACAAAGTTTTCATGTATTGTTGTTACCTATAGTACTTCGCGATGTTAATATCATAGTTTTTATTTAGGTCTGACATTTATGATTATAGTTATAGAATCTTCAGCAGTATTATATAATATATCCTATAATCATCGGTAAAGGAAAACATCGTGAGGAAACCTACTCCACCCGAGAGTTCTTTAAAAAAAACATCTCGGAGGTGTCTGATTAGGGATAAGGAAGGATCAGAATAGGGCTACGGTACCTAGAAAAGGGGGCTTCCGAGGTTACAAAAGTGGGAGCTCAAACCGTCCAGCCAGGCGACCCCGGGAAGAGGGCGGTATGTGTGGTCGCATACCGTCCGCAGATGTAGCGGTGGGCTCAGCCGCTTACCTGGGAAGAGCTCGATGGGGCAACGTATTGCCCAGAGGACTCTAGTCGCGTTCCCTTGGAGAACCCGGAGTCCTCTACGTAGCGTCGAGGACGACCACCGAAGGAGTTTTAGTGCGGTAAGAATCCCACTTGAACACACACACTTGACAGAATCTAGAGCAGTGATAGCCTAATGGTTGAAACTTGCCCTCTCGATCGGGAGGCCCGAGGTTCAAACCCAGGCACGCACCACTGATTTATGTGCGTATTATAAATTAATTATCACTGCTTTTCGGTGAAGGAAAGGAAGGAAGGAAAGGAAGGAACATCGTGAGGAAACCTACACACCCGAGAGTTCTTTAAAAAAAAAGTTCTCGGAGGTGTGTGAAGTCCACCAATTCGCACTTGGCCAGCGCGGTGGACTATGGCCTAAACTCTCTCATTCTGAGAGAAGACCCGTGCCCAGCAGTGGGCCAATACTGGGTTGATTGATGAAGAATCCCACTTAACCCTGCGTCGCTCTCACGGCGTCGAGTACCTTTTGAAGGTTTCTAACTCGTAAAAAAAATAGAGAGAGCGAGTTAACTATTAGGCTGTCACTGCATATCACACAAAGGCTGAATCAAACAAAGCCACAAACATAGCATGATAATAAAAAAAACAACCCTCAGAGGCAATAAATAGATTACAGTCGAGCTTTTACGCTTTGGGATAACAGAATTACCTTTGTAATGCCCTGCTTTATAAATCAAAGTTGGGTTGCGAGGCAAACGATAAACTATATTAAAACTTTAGGGTCCACTCAATGGAACCTTTATAGAGTTATCTGGGGACGTGATGAATTATTATTGTTATGAAAGGACCAAAAAGGACACCTCTTTGATAATGAAAATTGCGTTGGTCTTGTGATGAATAATTAAAACTATTAACTGGTATTGTAATTTTAGACACAAATATATTTAGTTTAGTTTAAGTTTTTTATAAGTAGCAAACGACCATGCAGGCCCGCGACGACGACCCGCGTGGCGCAACCGCTGCGCCGATACCGGTCTGACACGCAGTGGGTCCCGGGTTCGATTCCCGGCCAGACAGGTATCTGAATGATGAGTTTAGATTCTTGTTCTGGGTCTGGGTGTGTGTGTATTCGTCTTTGTGTGTGTCCATGGCACCCACGACACAGGAGAAAATCCTTCTGTGGGGCTATGAGTGTAGAAAGCGTTATGCAGTCCATGTAATGGTAAGTCAATTTTTTATTTAACTGAAGTAGCAAACGAGCATGCAGACCACCTGATGGTAAGTGGTCACTGCCGCTCATGGACATCTGTAATAACTTCATACAGAACATGGGTTCTATCTGAAATCAGATAGTTTCAGATATTTCAGATAGAACAGATGCGTTATATAGATATGACAGCTATGAACAGATATGACAGCTACTCCCGAGGACTATGATGGTCGCCTCATATAAAAGTGTGCCGGCAACCACAACTTGTCAAGATTCTACAAAATCAGTTTGATTTCATCATCATTTTGCAATTTATTCAAGTGGATGGCCGTAGGTAGGTAGGTTGTAAGTATAAAACATTTCCACCGACTTCGAGTAAGTACAAAATAGGTAGGTTGTAAGTATAAAAAAATTCCACCGAATTCGAGTAAGTACAAAATAGGTAGGTTGTAAGTATAAAAAATTTGCACCGACTTCGAGTAAGTACAAAATAAGTAGGTTGTAAGTATAAAAAATCTTCAATCAAATCCACTGACTCCTAGACACAAAACAACATAAATAAAACAACACAAATAATACACAATGACATGTGTCTCTTTTGTAAATTGTAAAAAGTTTAAACAGAAACGTAAGACTTTCTGAATTTTGATTACAAAGTTTTGACACTCAGAGAAATTGTATTTAATTTCAACCCTCTTTCCTTGACGACATTTGATTGTAGCAATATGCATTTATTAAGTATGTGTTTGTGTCAAAGCCAAGGTACACTACCTTGCCTTTGACACAAACACATACCTAATAAATGCATACATAATATTGCGTGTAAGGTGTTTTTAATTACTTTCTTTACGTCAAATATTACCGTACGTAATTTCATACTCCTGCGTCTGCGGCAAGTATCAAACATCATCTTAAATAAAATAAATTGCAAATCATCATTTTGCAAGTTATTCAAGCGGATGGCCGTAGGTACAAAAATAGGTAGGTCGTAAGTATAAAAAATTCCACTAACTTCGAGTAACAAAACAACATAAATAAAACAACACAAATAACACACAATGACATGTGTCTCTTTTGTAAATTGTGAAAAGTAAAACAGTAATAAAAATTTAGGAACTCTTACGTTTGTAAGAGTTCCTAAATTTTGATTACAAAGTTTTGACACTCAGAGAAATTGTATTTAATTTCAACCCTCTTTCCATAACGACATTTGATTGTGTAATTAATTAAAGACGATTTCGTGCTAAGTTCGGTTTATTTTGATAAAAGTTTTACTCGGGTTGGCGTAATAAATTTAACTAGTCACCCGTCGCAACGGTCGAAATTCGACCGTAATTTATCTAAAAAACTAAACTTCATATCGTCTAAGGTAGCAGGAATATTTCAGAAATTTAGTTAGTTAGAAATCAAGTTATTTTGAACACACCTGTTAAAGGTAAAAAGAGGTTTAATTAACTATTAAATATGTCACTTGTGTCACGTTTACTACACTAGTTATAATAAAAGGTCTCATATGTGTTAACCTATGTCAAAAATTATAACATCCATGCTTCTCGTCAATTATACGTATTACGTAACCACAACTATAGGCGCATGAAACAAACACGGTTCCATACCCCGCACCTCGCTTCTGACCCCGCGCATCCCCTAGTGACGTGCAGGCGTGTATCGTCTAGGTGTTTACGTTAGCCAGCACGTGTTTAATGTTATTTCGTTATAATGTTAGTTTAACGAGTGATTGTTGAATTTTTAAAGTTGTTATATAAGTTACATATTCTTGGTATTTGGTAATAGTATATACTTCGTATCGGGATGGGTAATCCCTAGATCTAATGACGTTTCAACTGTCATGCGCCTAAATGTTTCGGTCGAGTAGTAATGCTAATTGAGATAGAAAAACAAGCATGCAATGCACAATATAGTCACAAATGGTCACTGTCGCCTTTGGTCATTTGTAATCCTAAATAGGAATAAAGTTTCTTATTTGAAAGCTTGAAGCAGTCAACGAGCATGCAGTTCGTTTGACGGAAAGTGGTTGCCAAGGCTCATAGATATTTGCGATCTATAATTACTAACGTGACATAACACAAAGTAACTTCATACAGAACATGTTACAGACTGCCTCATGTGAAAGTGAGTACAAATAGGAACAAAGTTTCTTACTTAAAAGCTTAAAGCAGCCATCGAGCATGACGGAAATTAGTGGCCAAGGCCCATTGAAAATTGCAATATTTAATTGCTAACGTGACATAACACAAAGCAACTTCATACAGAACATGTTACAGGCTACCTCACGTTGAAAGTGAGTCGGGAACAACACCAAGTTTCCAAGGAAACACAAGTATTGCTTCAAGCTGCAAACAGCTGCGGGGGTGGCAACTCTCCGGTCGAACCGTGCTTGTTCCACACTACTGATTCAAAGTTAAAATATAAGCGCAACTCGCTAAAATCTCTCTTACTTACCATGAAATCAAAATAGTGCTAAACTGCTTTACGACATTTTTTTATCTGACTGAAGTAGCAAACGAGCATGCAGCACCTGATGGTAAGTGGTCACTGCCGCCCATGGACATCTGTAAGTTTTTTACAAGTAGCAAACGACCATGCATTCCATGTGATGGTAAGTCAATCTTTTATTTGACTGAAGTAGCAAACGAGCATGCAGACCACCTGATGGTAAGTGGTCACTGCCGCTCATGGACGTCTGTAATAACTACATACAGAACATGGATTCCATCTGAAGTCAATCACAGATGCGTTGCTGCTCCTGAGGATTATGATGGTCGCCTCATGTGAAAGTGTGCCGGCAACCACACCCTTCTATCGAAACGCAAGAAATGATTCACGCTAGAAATAGGTGTAGCGGTGGTACTTCCCCGGTCGAACTACACTGGTTCTACCGCCTTGCAAAATATATAAATAAATGATTTACTTCAACGTGATAATGGTTAGGCACTACAAAAGGTTCAATATTTATTACATAGGTATTCGCTACCCACACCAACACGTTTTATTATAAACATGCGTATAATAAAAGCGAACAACCCCTTCCATAATTAAAGGTTCACATCAACCCTTACGACTCAGGTTGTTACTTTTTACGAGCCCAGTGTTATTTCGAGTTCTCGGAGATATGTGTGAAAATAAAGGTTGATGAGGAAATTTAACACCTACATTCTTAATTATTAAACATTTGCTTAAGTACTCCTTAAATATATAGCTTAAATAATTAGCATCCTATTACTCTATGAGATATCTACGTCGATATGATTTTAATTGTTGCTGTGTTAGTCTGAAAGAAGACGATAAGACGATACTATCGTGTTATGCGTTACTACTCATAAGGACTTAGTCCTATCCTCACGATAGGCTTTATGAGTAACTAAGCACTAAGCCCTCATGAGTAGTAACGCATCTGTGACCAACTCTAGGTAAGACTTTGATCTTATTAAGATAGTCAACCTACTACAACTGTCCATAGGCGGCATTGACCACTTACCAACAGGTGGACTACCTCACCGTTTGCTACTATTATATTACCAAAAAAATGTATGTTTATATGAATATACCAACATGAAAAATTGCCTACTTGGTCTAACGACTTTCATCTGCGTTTCACTGCACGTATTGCAAATAAACACCGAGGCGACAAATCTGCATTGTTGTACGGAATCATCGCGACACGTAGAAAGAACAAAAAAATATAATTTAAAAGTAATATCTAAAATTATATAACATGCTTATTTTCATGTTCAACTTAAGCCGTTTCTTAAAATTTTCCGTATCTTATTATAAGATTTGTGCCGCAGCCTAAAATTTCTTATTTCATGATTTAGGGAATTCGATTCCAAGTTCCAAGCTTATAAATAGTGAAATTCAAAAATCAGTAAGACATAGTAATAATAATTTTTCATTTAAAAATTAAAATAATTTTATACAAAGTTTCGGTCTCTAAGAATTCTTCTATGGGGTGTAATATACAAAATCGATATGTAATATCAGTAAGTCATATAAACGATTATTATTATTGTTATGAAAATTTTAATCACAAAATATTAATAATAAACATTTTTTAAAGACGTTTCCAATTATAGTTTTTCGAGTATGGCGAGAGATGATTGTTTTCGATTTCAAAATGTACGACTTAGTTGAAAAAAAGAAGATCCGTGAATTTTCACAAAACATTTGTATCTCGAGTCACGTACGCGAGCGGACTGCGTTAGTGCCTTACTTAGGGTACTGCTTTGTACAGTGGCTTTACTTAAACGAAAATATTGCGGCAAACCCGGGATTAGTTTAATACGATATTAAGTCTTTTCTCCATGGTATGTTTTACTTCAAAAACAAAAACACGCTTTCTACATTCATAGCCTCACACTAGGATTTTCTGATTATCCATGGTACTCAAGACACAGCTTGGTATGGATACACACAAGACGAATACATAAATACCCCAGAACATGAATCTAAACTTATCATTCAAATGACTGTCTGGCCGGGAATCAAATCCATGCGCCTCAGATCGGTATGATAACCGCTGCGCCACTCCGCAGGTCTTTCAGATATTTGATTATTTGCCATAACTGGGCGAGCATCCGTTTTTGGAAGAATGGTTTTAAGGATTTACACTGCTTCAATGTGAATAGGAGATTTTTTTTATAACATTGAAGAAGCAAACGAGCAGTCAACTGGACAGTAAGTGATCACTGCCATCTATGGGCATCTGTAAGAAACCTCACATATAACAAGGGTTTTACCAGAAACCAAATATAAAGCTGTTTAACATAATTTAACAATTTGACTTTTAATGTTAGTGAAGATGATTTAATAAATAAATAAATGTCGATGTGTATTTTCTATATTTTTTGTTTTTTAGTTCTCTTCATTGTATTTTTCCTATCGTTCGATTTACTCATTTACATTTTGTGAAAAGTATCGATAGGTATATAAGAAAGTGGAAGTTAATTTTAAATAGACTGAATCATAATAGGTGACAATGGCTAAGCTGTCCCACTTTGGTGTACAGGTTAGGTAAGTAAAAGGCGGTAAAATAAGGATGAGATATTATATCAACATATTTCTCGGAATGCTTTTTGTAGCAGCTGTAGGTATTGATGTAACGCAAGAAGGACTCCTGTCTATCTACTGCTTTTATCCCGAGTCATCTCCTAAGACGTCCATGAGAAGAGAATTGCAGGCAGCAGGACTCGAGCGGAAGTGGTATTATACAAGACTGACGTCACATATCGTTACATTTTAAGGTGGTAGAACCAGCGTAGTTCGAATGGGTAAGTACCACCGCCACGCCTATTTCTAGCGTAAAGCATTTTTTGGGCGAGATGGAAGGGTGTGGTTGCCGGCACACATTCACATGAGGCTATCTTAGCCTTCGGAAGTAGCAACGCATCTGAGATTGACTTCAGATGGAAGCCCTGTTTTATATGAAGTTGTTTACAGATGTCCATGGGCGGCAAAGACCACTTACCATCAGATAGACTGCATGCTCGTTTGCCACTTCAGTCATATATTACAAGTGACAAATCAACAAAATTACAAGTGGCGAATGAAAAACTACGTACGCCAAATTTGACAGTATATGTCTTCTAAGTGCGTTCTATTGACCTAACAGATTTTCTTCATATCATTATGATGAAAGGTGATAATAAGTTATATGCATATTAATTATCCTAACAGTATTCCATGGAAGCTAATTCACTGGCTTAACCCTATCTGAAAAGCAACATTTCATTCTAGATTTCCTTGCTTTCTGGAATTTCGCCAAATAAGTTTGATATCACTGGCGCCTGGAGGCTAGCAGAGCAATGTAACAAACTATTTCGTTATCCTTAGTTTGTATGAGAACGTCATACAAGCAACAAAAGCTAACAAAGTTATTTAGATTACTCGTATTTGAATGTAAACTACTATAGTAACGGGTAGTAACGACAGTTCTCGCCGTGACCACGATCCATGTAACAGAGTTGAAATTGAACTGCGATTGCAGAGTAATTAATTACAACTGCGATTTTGACCGTCACATATTTACATATGGCTCAGGACCGGTCGAAGTGGCGCAGGTCAGGTTAGCCTATGTCCAGCAGTGGACTTTCAAAGGGTGATAGATGGATGGATGGATATTAACATTTCTTATGCTTGTTTTAAGTTTACCACCTGGCATCGATGTTTGAACAAAAGTTGTAAGAAGTATTAACGATCGACTATTAAACGACGTTAAGTTACTTATGACAAGACCTGACTGAGCCGCGGAAAAGCTCTTGTTGTAGAATTATGATCGTGCAAAAAACTACATTTAAAGAAAGTATGAATATTGGGAAATTTTATTCGTGGTAAGAGCAACGCTTATTGAACAAAAAATTAAAGAACTACAATTTAAAATATCAATACAAATTGACCAACAATTAAGAATAGCATTACAAAATTGACATTAACTGACAAGACATTAATTATATTTACTATGTATTTTTTCTTTTTCTCTCGAGGGGAAACCTATAAAAGGTACCAGACGCCGTTGGAGCGACGCGGATTATGTGGGATTTTTACCGTGCTAAAACCCTCCCGGTGGCCGTCCTCGGCGCTACAAAGAGGACTCCGGGATCTCCAAAGTAACGCAACCGGAGTCCTCTGAGCGCGTTGCCCCAATACAATGCCTAATAGACAAGAAACATGCTGCAACAAACAAACAAACAAACATAATTAACGCTTTCCTAACTGCAATTCACAAAAACCATAAAGGTGCCAAGTAACAATACAACAGCAAATAAAACAGGTTTTATGTTCCACAAAATAAGGTTGAAATCCATCCAGATCACATTGGAAATGGACTTGTGCCAAATGGGTTTTAGAATATTATCGCCTGGGGAGGTAGGAGCATTGAGAGTATTGTATTCGATTGAGTTTGCACTAAATGATAATGTCGGCTATAAAAGAACCGTATGAGCCAAATAACAATTTATTCTCAAGTGTTACGTTTATTGACTTTTTTGTGCTAGACAATACACAGGTTTGTATATCTTTAGTAAAAGAAATACAAACCTGTGTATTGGTTACCGTTACAGGTTACCGTCCTGTTTCTAAAAATAATGTAATGCTGTTTGTGTTCTTTTTAGGCTGGTTTTAGATAGAAATCTTCAGGAAATACTCGCTTTATGTGATTGAGACAAGTGAAATGTTTATCCTTTTGAGCTCCATGATGGCTATACTTCCTGAAGGTTTTTAATAG
This sequence comes from Spicauda simplicius, assembly GCA_949699795.1. Classification (NCBI taxonomy): domain Eukaryota; kingdom Metazoa; phylum Arthropoda; class Insecta; order Lepidoptera; family Hesperiidae; genus Spicauda; species Spicauda simplicius. Next base: position 12,278,788 of record OX453077.1, on the reverse strand, counting down.
CATTATATAAAAATTGAGAGCAGTGCAGTCCGAGGTTCAAATCCAGGCACGCACCACTGATTTATTTGCGTATTAGAAATTAATTGTCACTGTTTCGCTTCGGTGAAGGAAAACATCGTGAGGGAACCTACACACCGAGAGTTCTTTAAAAAAAAAAGAAGTTCCCGGAGGTGTGTGAAGTCCACCAATTCGCACTTGGCCAGAAAGGTGGACTATGGCCTAAAACTCTCTCATTCCGAGAGAAGGCCCGTGCACAGCAGTGGGACAATAATGGGTTGACGAAATACATATATAAAGATTATGAAGCATTCGCTTGAAATTATTTGCTTTGGTTAGACTCTTGGCTCTGCAAGTAGCCTGATCTGAGTCCTTGAATTATAAGAAACGACAGTTCGTGATCACAACAAATTGTCGCCTCCTTGAAATAGTAGATGTCAACAAGCAATTTGTACCAAGTAATTTTATTTTTTCGACGTTATATCTTGTGATAAGTGTTATTTGTTATTTAACTCTCAAGGCAACAATAATACCAGCCATCTTGGCGGAGACCCAAATTGCTAACTTTTAGGAAAGGGTTGTAAAAGTAATCAGAATACGAAGCAAATTTGGTCTCTTATTATACTGAAGGTGTTGATTAAAAGTCTAGAAATACCTCTGATATTTTTTTTTATCTGTTTTTTTACACGACAGCTTTTTTTCAAAATTGGCTCAAAGAATAAAAAATAACGATAAAATCAGTATAATACATACTATAAAAGAAAGATTTATAAGTAACAAAAATAGTTCTTTAAAAAACAAACTGCACCGAAAAGATTGCTCCCACTAACAAAGTTCAGAGCGAAGAGGATATAGAAAATCCAATTTTACCGCTTTGAAGCGCAAAGAGACCAATTCCTTTCTAACTTTACTAGTTACGGAGCTCTTTGGATGAACGCCAAAGGACGAAACATAACACTTTTATTCGAAATGAACATAGCTACAATCCATGTTTAGTGATCATACGAACTGAATGTTATTTTATAGATTCGAACTGTTACACGGGTCATCGCGGATGCGTTTTTAAAAAAAGAAAATTTTAACTGAACTGGAAATATTACTTTTAATTAAACTAGTCACCCGTAGCATCGGCCGAAATTCGACCGTAATTTAAATTAAAAATCAAATGTCATCTGACATTCTTGACGTTGTGTCTTTTCATTTTCATTTACTAAGTACATAATATGTGTTTGTGACAAATGCAAGGCAGTGTGTGTAATGTGTTTTTAGTTGATTTTATGTATGAAAAATGCATTATTTGAAAAAAATATTAACATTCTGCACTCCTTCTCTACGTCCACTACAACCGTGCAAAATTTCATACTAATCCGTCCGCGGCATATTACTTAAAAATCCGTCACAAATTTTTGCTTCACGTATTAATATAATAATTCACTGATACACTTTGTTATTACGAGAAAAATGCGTGACCTCACGACTATGATTACCGGCTGGACTGATATGAAAGAACTGAGGGCTCTCTTCAAATGGGCTCACTATATACGGTAGCAAATGATGACGCAGCAAATAGTAGACTACATCACAGCAGCAATGCATGCATAAAGGGGTGTAATAGAACGAATATACTTTGTAACTTGATCATGTAGCAGTCCATCCATCCATCCATCAGCTCTTTGAGGTCTCCATCCATCCATCAGCCTCTGTAAATGACGCCACTCCCACCGGCCCTGTGCCTTCTGAATCCAACGGTTTCCCGCCGTCTTCTTCAGGTCATGAGTCCACCTGGTGAGTAATAGTCAAATTTTGAAACTCGGCCTATAATTAAGAGTCCGAGGTATGAAAATACCACTGATTCCCACTGCTGAAAGATCGGACAAATTGCCCGATTTATCTAGTCGACCTAGTTTAATGGAGAAAGCATAGCGAATAAAAACCTCAATGCTTGAGAGTTGAACGTATATAACTCGATGGATTCCGACCAATTCTTTTCGTTCTCAGAGACCCAAACCTTACCTTGACAGTTTAGTTTCAAGGTGGTAGAAGCAGTGTAGTTCGACCGGGGAAGTACCACCGCCACACCTATTTCTAGCGTGAAGCATTGCTTGCGTTTCGATAGAAAGGTGTGGTTGCCGGCACACTTTCACATGAGGCGACCATCATAGTCCTCGGGAGTAGCAACGCATCTGTGATTGAGTTCAGATGGAACCCATGTTCTGTATGAAGTTGATTACAGATGTCCATGGGCGGTGACCACTTACCATCAGGTGGATTGCATGCTAGTTTGCTACTCCAGTCAAATAAAAAAAGACCCTTCCGAGAAGGATTACTAACGTAGAGACGATGATGAAATTTAATCTGAACACACACAGTACTTTACGCTTCTACGATCAAACGACGAAGCAATTAGGACCGTCAATTATTACTGTTTGTTTTGGGTGCGTCGGTATATCGTTCTAGCGATTAACTGATCAAACATTTTAGTGGAGCGAATATATCGCTCAAGTGTCATTAGGTGCTCTGCTGGTATTATACGCGTCCTTGCTAATGATAGCCTAATGGTTGCACAGTTAAAACAAAGATTACTTTATCACTACATAGTTTAAAATAGTAAATAGAGCAGTGATAGCCTAATGGTTGAAATTTGTCCTCTCGATCGGGAGGTCCGAGATTCAAACCCAGACACAAACCACAGATTTTTCTGAAATTATGTGCGTATTATCAATTAATTATCACTGCTTTTCGGTGAAGGAAAACACACCGGAGAGGTCTTAAAAAAATGAAAAATGTTTTTGGGAGTAGCAGCGGTGGGACAATAATGGGTTGAGAGAGAGTATAAAGCAAAGTTGCTTTCCACTGTCTGTTCCTATGTATGCTTAAATCTTTAAAACTACGCTACAGATTTTAATGTATTTTTTAAAAATAGAGTGATTTAAGAAGAAGGTTTTTATGTATAATAAATGCATAATGTAGTGAAGGAACACTGATCATTTTAGATTTTTGGCTTTTAGGCGGAACGAAGTTCGCCGGATCAGCTGGTACATAATAAGGATAAAGTTAAAAATGTAAAACATAAAATGATAGTTGATTTACACAATCAAACTTATAGCAATGGTTTTAATTCATCATCTTACTCGGGAGGTCCGAACTTGAATCACAGGCATGCAGCTCCGATTTTGATAAAGAAATGAGTATTAGAAATTAAACATACTGTCTTATAATAAAAAAAAATCGTGAGGATATACCAATTCGAAATTAGGCAACGTAGTTGACTGTAGCCTAAAACACTGTAAGACCTTTGCCACGAAATGGGCACATATTAGATTAATTGCAAGTATTATATCATTATAAAAAAAAAAAACATGCGTGCGTACAAAGTACACATGTCAGAAGTGAAACTTCTTTGGCGAACTAATTTATAAATCTTGTTTATATTTATACAAATCTAAAACTTTAAATTTCCAAGATTAAGAGGAAGGGAAAAAGGCGTGATACGACGTTCGCTCTGTCTCACTTTTTCTCTCAATCTTTCTCACTCGCTTGCTCCCTACTCTCACTCCACGGCTAGTTGCTCATGCTACGTTCGCCCTCTCTTACTCTCTCTCAATCGGTCTCGATCACTCTCTCTCTCTCTTTTCCGACACTTCCGTTGCATACCGGCGTGACGTTTCATCTGTAAAAAATTTACCCTCATGCGCCTAAAGAAGTTTCACTTCAAAAATCAAATCACGAGTAATTTACAAAGTAGCGAAGGGGTGGGAGGAGGGAGGTTTATTAATCTACGCCTATATTTGTTGTAATGCCACAAAACCCTCCAAGGAGTTGATGACTTTGAATTATTATTAATTGCATTTAATAGATATTTGAGTCAAGTATAGAGATGATATTAAACACCTACATCAGCCCTATTTTGTTTTTGTTCTCAAGGGGGAAATCTTCAAAAGGTACGCGACGCCGTGGGAGCGACGCAGGGTTATGTGGGATTATTACCGCACTAAAATCTCCCCGGTGACCGTCCTCGGCGCCACTAAGAGGACTCCGGGATCTCTAAAGGTACGCAACCGGAATCCTCTGAGCGCATTACCCCAACGGGCTCCTCCCAGATGGGTGGCTGGGCCCACTTCTTCGTCTAGTCTTTAAGACGGTTTGCGACCACACATACCGCCTTCCTTCCCGGGATCGCCTGGCTGGACGGTTAAAGCTCCCACTCAAGTCGCCCGCAATCCCGGAAGCCCCTTTTAGTCGCCTCTTACGACACGCAGGACATCGTAGCCCTATTCTGATGACGGAACTATAGGGACGACATCAGTTTGCCTATATCTATTCAAATTATTTTGTGGCATATAAGTCGCGTGCACTTTTGTTTAAAATAATACGCTGTAGTTCTACCTAGTTGAAAAAGAACTGCTATTTCATGTACATAATTTAAGTTACATTTGCACATAATTCTATAGTACAATATGTTATTATCCTTTAAATATTTTGATTGAGACAGATCAATTGTATATAACACTTGTATATAAGCAACAACAATGGCACGACAAAACACAGAGCAACTTCGAAGCATCCTCGTTCTATACAAAACAACAGTAATTTCCTGCGTTAAAGTTTAATCGAGAAAGTTTCTATTAAAACAATATCTAGACTTGATCATGAACAAGTAATATTAGTTAGCAACTGTCAGGACTTAGATTAGTCGTTCGACATGTGGATATTATTATATATTTATTAGTAATAAGTAAACTTTTAAATATGGTCCTCCACGGTTCGGTTTGCACGCTCGTTTTTGCCACGGACGTGCAATTTGTGGAATGAGCTTCCTCCTGAGGTATTCCCGGAGCGCTATGACATGGGGTTCTTCAAGAAAGGTGCGAAAAGAGCTCTCCTACAAAGCCGGCGATGCATTAGCGACTTCTCTGGTGTTGCGAATGTCCACAGGCGACGGTGACTACTCTCCATCAGGTAGCCTGTCTGCCTTATCGTTAGGTTAAAGTATAAAAAAAATAAAAAAATGTAAACGTTTGTCGCAGTATGGGGCTTCTTTTAACATTTTCTACACTGAATGTAATGGGTACCATGAACACATACAAGACGAATACACAAACACTCAGACCC